>JABSMS010069962.1:0-20652 GCA_018902275.1 Aleiodes sp. PSUC_FEM 10030003
CCGATCTTCTCTTACAAATATCTCGGAAACTAATGGAGATACGCCCTTTTTGCCCTCATGCTTTTTTGTAGAGAATTTCAAGAGCTACAAAAAAGCATTCGGGCAAAAAGGACGTATCTCCATTAGCTTCTGAGATATTTGAGAAAAACAATTGGCCGGGAAAATCAACTTATTATGTTTTACCTTTTTGCTACTGAATTCACTAATGATGCTCCAATAGCTTTTCACTACTTCATTGCTTACTTATTCGCAGTACGGAGTTATTGTCGCAATGGGAATTTTGAAGAAAGCAGCAGCAGAAGTCAACAAAGAATTCGGTTTAGATCCGAAGGTAGCAGATGCAATAAGCAAAGCTGCTGATGACGTCATAAGTGGAAAACTTTACAACGATCATTTTCCTCTAGTAATCTGGCAGACTGGCTCAGGCACTCAGTCCAACATGAACACAAACGAAGTTATTTCCAACAGAGCAATTGAACTTTTGGGAGGTGAATTAGGATCGAAGACGCCAGTTCATCCAAATGACCACGTCAACATGTCGCAATCATCGAACGATACTTTTCCAACTGCCATGCACATTGCTGTTGCGCTTGAAATAAATAAAGTTTTATTACCAGGATTGTGTCAGCTTCATGATGCACTTAAATGCAAGGCCGAGGCGTGGAAAGATATCATTAAGATTGGAAGGACTCATACACAAGATGCAGTGCCTTTAACTCTTGGACAAGAATTTTCAGGTACACTGTTGGAAAAAAATTGAAATTTCATAGACTGATGGTAATTTTTGGGAGCGTGACATTCAATTTGTTTTGATGGGAAAATGGTTATGGAAATTCAAGTTTTAAGTAAAATTCAAGGGAATTCGTGAGTCCTAAGTAGAAGTAGAAGTGGTAACTTCATCACTTACTTGAATTTGTAATTGAACATGAATATTGAGAACCAAAATTGAGCAAAATTTCCTATTTTTCCTGAATTTTCCGTGATTTAACAGAATTTTCACGGGATAGTTTAGCTAAAATTGAAAATTTTCATTGATTTTTTGGTGGAATTATTTGAAAATCAATGAAAAACTTGAATTTTCAATTAAGAGATTCCCTGAATTTTCAGTCGGAATATGACTTCTTTAAAGTTTCCGGTATAGGACACGGGAAATTCAGAAAAAAAATTAACAGTGTAATTATGGAGGAAAAAAATTACATCTACATTATTCTTAAAATATCTTGAAAACCATGAGCGTTAGCATAATTTATCACGAGACATTTTTTCCAGAGAATTAAATTCTCCACAAAAAAACTCTCTTGATAAATTTCTCTAAATCTACTCGTTCCGGAGATATTTCCAGGAGAATGTGCAACAAATTTTAATGCAATTAAAAATTTCTGTCGATTGTACGTTTTCGAATTAATGAGATTCAAAGTGGAGACTTTAATTAACAGGATATGCAACGCAAATTGAGTACGGTATTGCTAGAGTCAAGGACACACTGCCGCGACTCTATCAATTGGCACTTGGAGGCACTGCAGTTGGTACTGGACTCAACACGAGGAAGGGTTTCGCTGAAAAAACCGCGTGTAGAATTGCTCAACTCACTGGTTATCCTTTTGTGACTGCTCCAAATAAGTTTGAGGCATTGGCAGCACATGATGCTATCGTTGAGGTTCATGGAGCATTGAATACCGTTGCCGTATCTTTGATGAAGGTAATAGAAACCTTTTATAACTAACTTCGAAACAAAAGATTCTCAGGATGAAGTGAGTTTCAGTGAATTTTCTGCGATATCTTGGAAAAAAATGGAGATAGAGAAATTTTTGTAAGAACCTTTTTTGCAGCTCCGAAAATTTTCTACAAAAAAGGTATCTTCAAAAATTTCTCTATCTACAATAGATTCCGAGATATTTCACGAAAAGTACTCTGTTGGAAAAAAATTTAATTTTATGGACAATTTGATTGTAATTTTCATGAGCGTGATATTTAATTTGTTTTGGTTGGAAGATGGTTATGAAATTTCAAGTTTTAGGTAAAATTCAAGGGAATTCAGGAGACTCAAGTAGAAGTAGAAGCGGGAATTTCATTATTGACTTGAATTTTCAAATGATCATGAATATTGAGAACCAAAATGAAGTAAAATTCCTCATTTTTTTCCTGAATTTTCCATGATTTAACCGAATTTTCACGAAATACTTTTTTTCAACTGATTTTTATAGTTCAACTGCAATTTACAAGTTTCATTTATGTCAATGGAAAACTTGAATTTTCAATAACGAGGTTCTCTGAAGCAAAATGAACCAAAATTTCTCATTTTTCCCTGAATTTTCCGTGATTTAACCGAATTTTCAGGGAAGAGTTCAACTGAATTAATAATAATAAAAAAAAAAGAGTTCACCTGAAATTTATACGTATCACAAGATGTTCTGGTAGAATTATTGAAAAATTAATGGGAAACTTGAATTTTCAGTAACGAGATTCCCCGAATTTTCAGTCGGAATGTGACTCGCTTAAAATTTCCAGTATATGAGACGGAAAATTTAAACAAAATTTTTTAACACCCTCATGTTTTTCTCATTTTCATGAAAAATCAGTTTCAATTGTTTCTCTGCTCTTCAAGATTGCCAACGACATAAGATTCCTCGGCAGTGGACCCCGCTGCGGTCTCGGAGAATTGTCACTGCCTGAAAATGAACCAGGAAGTTCGATAATGCCTGGAAAAGTCAATCCAACGCAGTGCGAGGCAATAACAATGGTTTGTGCTCAAGTTATGGGCAACCATGTTGCAGTTAGTGTTGCTGGTAGCAATGGACACTTCGAGTTGAATGTATTCAAGCCAGTGATGGTAGCTAATACCCTGAGATCAGCGAGATTAATTGGTGATGCTGCTGCATCGTTCACGAAGAATTGTGTTGCTGGAATTGAAGCTAATACAGAAAATATTAAGAAGATTATGAATGAGAGCTTGATGCTCGTCACTGCCCTCAATCCGCACATTGGATATGATAAAGTACGTTTGAGGCATTCTCTTACATTTATTTAAAAAATTTTGAGGCAGTAGTTCTACTGGCGAACTCAATATCGAAGAAGTGAAATAGGTAGAGGCGTGCGAATATTCGAAACTTTGAATCATTCAGTATCAATTGAAGTGGAGTTATTCAATTGAATGGTGAATTGAATAATTCTTGTTCATGAATAATTAAATTTAGTTCGGATTATTAAATTCATTCAAAGAATTTTGAATTTTTCTCCAATTGAACTCGTCCAGGTTAAGATTCGATGGAAAATTGAATTTTAACATGATTCCTAATTGGCAAATCAATTTTGCAATTTCGAAAGGAAAAATCAAATTTTTGGAATTTGGAAAGAAATACGAAAATTTCCAAACTTTTGAAAAAATCCAAAATTTTGAAGAAGAACAAGTTTCTAAATGAAAAAGGCAAAATTTTGAAAAGAATGAAAAATTTCAGAATTTCCGCAAAAAGAAAAGAAATTGAATTTTGAAATAAATTAAAACAGTTGGAATTTTGAGGCAATTCAAATTAAAGAAAAATATTACAAATTATCAATAAAATCAAAATTCCGGAACTTTTGAAAAATATAAATTTTTCAACTTCCCGAGGGAATGAAAAGTTTCCGATTCTTGTTTAAAAAATTCTTGGCCCATTTTGCCCCATTTTATTTCACTCTCCCGTACTGAACCTCGCCGATTTTCAAATTTCCACTAGTAAATCAGTTTCAATGCCCAAAATAACGTTTTTCAAAGGATTATTCAGAAACTTTGAATTTAATTGAATTTAATTCAGCAAAATTCAAAAAATCTATTCGATCAATATTCAATTCAAAATTCGAAATTCGAAATTGAACTTCACTATTCAGCTCAATTAGATTCATCAACTATACGCACACCTCTAGAAATAAGATAAGTCGATAAATGAAGCCCACCCGATTTTTTGAATCGTCATTTTTTCAGAAAATAAAAATTCCTATTCTAAATAAAAAAATTATTTTCAGGCTGCTAAAATTGCGAAACAGGCTCACAAAGAAGGCCTGACACTAAAAGCGTCAGCCCTCAAGAATGGCCTCACAGAGGAACAATTCAATCAATGGGTACGACCCGAACAGATGTTGGGACCCAAGTAAAACTAAATCCTCATTTCTCCCCACCAAATCAAAATCAAATATAGAAAAAAAAAAAAAATTGCAATAAAAAAACATTTTTATTGAAATATATCAATACTACTGTGTCATTTTATTTTCCAACGAGCCTTCGCATGTGTTCGTGTTGAATCCTATCAGTATTGGAGGTCAAGGAGTTCATCTGGGCTTTTGAAATAACGTATCGTTTCCACATTACTCAAACTCTTCCCATTTAATCTCTTCCGTTTGCTTCATCTGAACTCAAGCAGCCGGAATAAATAATGTTTTCTACAATAAAGAATTGTTTTATTACCAAGATTGGCGTGAGAAGTTATGTTGGAATAATTGGTGTACCTTTCGAGAAAGGCCAGGTATTTTAATTATTATATTGTAACGACTTCGAATTGCTCCCCACACCAACATCCAATTAAAATCCAGTGTCCATTTTACCCCATCTGCCTCTAAACAGTTCTTATCATAATCTTTTTTGTTCAATCAGAGAAAAGCCGGTGTCGCGCAGGGGCCAGACGCGCTAAGGAATGCCGGACTCATTAAAGAACTTCAAAATCTCGGTACGACTTTGAACTAAGCCTTTTTTTGTTTAGGTAAAGAATATCTCGAGAACCATGAGGTTTACAAGGATTTACCAAGAGACCTTCTTTGTAGTCCATTAAATTTTCTACAAAAAACGTCTCTCACAGATTTCCTCGAAATCCACTCGTTCTAAAGATATCAGCAAGAGAATGTACAACTAGACTTTTCAAATCTTTTTTTTTCTTTTCTTTTGTTTTCCTTTCATCTTCCCGCAAAAACTTTAGTAATGATCCATTCATCGTTATTTTATAAACGCGATTAGGCCTGGATACAAAAGATTACGGAAACATAGAATACAAACCGGAAGTAATTCCCGGAGTGCATAACATGAGCGACTTGGGGGATGTAGCTGCATGCACTCGAAAAGTATCAGAATTATTTCAAACCGTTATGAGTGAAGGAAGAACGGTTCTTACGTTGGGCGGTGATCACAGCGTGGGCGTTGGAACTATTGATGGACACGTTAAGGTAAGCGAAAAATGTTGAAATTAATAAATGCTTTTTTCTGGCAATTTTCAAAATTAAACTGATTATTCCAGAGGAAAGGAAACGTGGGAGTGCTGTGGGTGGATGCACACGCTGATTTGAATACAAATAAAACGAGCGAGAGTGGTAATGTTCATGGAATGCCAGTGGCCTTATTAACATCAGAATTGTCGGATTACTGGCCTCATTTACCGGGGATGGACTGGCAAATGCCAATGTAAATACTTTCGTTTCGTCCAAAAGATGATTTCATTGATTACTTCAATAATTATTTTCTGCAGGTTGTCGATCAGGAACGTAGCTTACATTGGACTTCGTTCAGTCGACAGATACGAAAGACTCGTTATCGAGAAATTCGGGATAACTGCGTATGGAATGGAAGATGTTGAGAGATACGGTAATAAAAAAATCTGAAGAGAAATGCAGCTCAAGAACATATAAGTTGAATTTTGAGAACTTGTTGGTTCTTGTGCGAATATCTTTTAAACGAGTGGCTTTAGAGAAGAATGTCAAGACCTTCTTTGTAATAATTTAATTCTCTACAAAAAAGGTCTTCTTGAGATGAAGCTAATTTTTAGGGTGGGTTGTAAGAGGCAAGTTTGGAAAGGCGAGTGAAGTGAGTATTGCTCAGTTTTGTAGAGAGGAAAATCGCTTTATTCGATAAGAAGACCCACCTGTCGATATTTCGCTATATTACACTACGTAGAAATGAATTAACTTGCGATTCACTCTGAGTGTTTCACTGAATTGAATTGAGAATGAACTTTGATTACAATTATAGAGATTCGAAGCTAAATTAGAGCGATTTACAAAAAGAAAGATAATGACACAATCAATTCCGAGTATATTCGTCTTTAAAACGTCCCTCGAACTTTGAGATTTTCGCTACGTCTTAAACAAGGTCTCACAACATTTTGCTATACGTTCGTTTTGAAGATATTCGCAAAGGAATCCACAAGGAGTTCTTCAACTTATCTTCGTCTACCATTTCACTCCAGAATTGTGAATATCTTCTTAAAAAATCGATGAAACAAACGCTTATTTCATGGAATATCATCACATCTTTGATTAACGCCCAATCCCAACCATCTCCACCAACCAAAACCGAAGTTCGCAGATTAAAAAGTCCGAACAATTCGATTTAGGCATTCACGACGTCGTCAACATGGCTCTCGAGAAAGTTGATCCGCACTGCGACAAATCTCTGCACGTCAGTTTCGACATTGACTCACTGGACCCACTGGAAGCTCCTAGTACAGGAACGGCAGGTGAAAAACATAAATATACCGAATTAATACAACAAACTTTAATCATTAAATCCTCAAAGTAACTAAAATTATTTTTAAAAACTTTCAGTTAGAGGTGGTTTAACATTGCGAGAAGGTATCCACCTGATGGAGGTTGTCCACAGGACAAATCGTTTAAATGCAATTGACTTGGTAGAAGTTAATCCACAAATTGGCAATGAGAGAGATGTACATTTGACTACAGATGCAGCAATACATATTTTACAAGCTGCACTTGGTTACACGAGAAGAGGCCTCAAAGTTCCAGTTGGAGTGACTGATATGCCACTTCAAACATTTCGTTAAACTCCATCAACATCAACAGCATCGCGAAAATATTGACTATTAAATAAAAAAATTTGATAATTATTTTCCAATACTTTTAACAGTATTTGTATCCTCCTTCAACAATAAATTCCACTTCTTCTTCGCTCCTTCTCTGTCCTGTGCTTTCATCTCAATTTTTGATAAGTGAAATTCATTGCTAGATGGGTCAGTTATTGTCACCCAGTAAGTTAAATCACCATGCGCCTTCGGTCCACTTATTGGGACTGTAAACCACTTTTTATTGTCAACATTTCCGATTGTGTCATCAATACCAATTTCAATTCTCCCAATTACACATGGGTCACCTATCAATTTTTTCACTCCATCATGATTTTTGACGTACTCTACCATTTCAGTGTGCGATGATGATTGCTTTATTTTTTCTTGGATCAACCATCTCGTAGCGTAAGCACACCAGGGAAAGACAAGTAAACCGGCTAATGCTATTTTCCCTAGTCTCTTCGTTGTTTTATCCAGTCTATTCATTTTCTGGGTATTTGTGCTGGTAATACGTTACGCGGAACTTTGTCCTCGGATCTTGAGGTTATGGCGATTCAATCCGGCTTGAAAAGCGCGGGAATTTTGCTGAGTTTCGCTACATAAATGAATGGAGGAGTGGAGAAAGGGATAATTTGAAAAATTTGGTTATATTGAGAATATCTTTGGAGCGAGTGGATCTAGAGGAAGATGTTCAGAAACTTTTTTTGTAGAGAATTTTGTGGGTTACAAAAAAGGTCTCTTGATAAATTTCCGTGAACCCAATAGTTGCGGAGATATTCACAAAATAATGGAGAACGGAGATACACTAAAAAATTAGATTCACGTTATTTCACGAATATCTCCACAACGAATAGATTTAGTGGGAAACGTCAGGAGACATTTTTTGTAGAGAATTTTATGAGCTACAAAAAAAGTCTCTTGATGAATTTCGGTAATCCCAATAGTTTCGGAGATATTCCCAAAGTAAAGTGCATCTCACTATTAAATCAATCCTTTTCTACTATTTTATGATGAAAACGTCGAATATTATTTTTTTTTTCAATATTATTTAACGTCACTATATTCATGCTCTATGACATGCTAATCAGCGACGGATCGAATATGATTGACACAATCATGATTTCATTACGTTACTCTCAAAATGATCAAACTCGTCGATCGAACCTATCCCCAACCAATTGGAAGAAGAACAAAAATCCAACGAAGCAAATAAAAAATCTTGACTAGAAATTAAAGAATATTTATACTGTATTTCATTTTTAGTCCATAACATTTGTTTAATGAATAAATTTGCTTGAACTTCTAAATATTCGCTTTTACATATCAATTAAACTTATCTAATTTCTTGAGATATAGATTAAACTTATCTAATGTTCTAAGAACATTATAATTTTCTCTTGTAATTTACTAAACTTATCATTCAATTAAAAAATTATGTACACGAATCATTACTTCTTTTTACCATTTGTTCTCGTACGTTTTGGCGGTGGAAGTTGATTCTCCTTTGGACTTTCTTCCCGATTTTTCCGCAAACTTCTTCGCGGCGCTACACTGCCATTCGATTTGCGAGATGGTGAAGAAGTACGTGAAGAGGTATTCGATTTTCGTTTGCTGGGTTCTTCGGAGTTACTCGATCTTCGGTTACTGGGTTCTTCGGAGTTACTCAATCTTCGTTTATTGGGTTCCTCGAAGCTACTCTCTTCCCCATTGGTCACACTGTTTGATTTACGTTTTGATAATCTCAGCGAGTTCCTCGATCGCGGAGTACTTCCTACCGAAGACACTATCGATCGATTCTGTTTGTCATTAACTTCACGATCCTCATCCTCATCACTGCTCGATTTTTTCCGTTGTTTCTTCATTTTCTTCGAAGGTGTTTTGCTCCTCGGCGGCGCCATTGGCGGCGGCATAGCCTCTCTGTCCTCGTCCTTCAACTCACTATCTTTGGCTTCGTCGCTTTCCAATAATCGATCGATTTCGTTCTCCAATTGTCCACAAATATCCTTATTCTCCGGTTTCTTTCTAGCACTCTCAACGATATCCTTAAGTGCTCTCTGAACTTCTCTAATATGAAGTTTATTCTTGATTAGTGGTAAGTTCGTAGTCAACCTGACAATGCCCTTTTTACCAAGTTGAAGTAAAGACAGACAGTAGGCAAGATCCCTGCACTGCCTATCATTAACTGACATCTTCAATCTTTGGCAAATTTTATCCAGCAGTGCATCAATCTCCCTCTCCTTCTGCAAGAGTCCAAGTATGTGTTTAACAATTTGATGGAAATTATCTTCCTCAATATCCACATCTTCGCTTGTTAATCTCGATAATATGTCCGGTAAAATATTGTAGAGTATATTGCTTTTTTGTGATAATTCAAAAAAGAATTGTTTAGCCTCCAATCTTATCTGGGGATTTGCATCCATTATGCACAGCGCCATCTCCGACATTTGCCCCTTCACTCTTATCATCTCGCGCTTAACAAGATTAGCAAGTATCCTAACAGCAGTGCTTCTCACCGAAACTTCAGGATCCCTGAGTCTGCCATAAAGATGAGCAGTCCATGGTTCAACTTCATTTGGGAACCTCGTCATCAAATCAGCTAAACCAATGAGTATATTACCCCGAATTTCCGGACAACTTGATCTCTCGAGTATGGTAATGAGTAGCTGGAGATGTTGCTGACAGAATTGCGATGATATTGACATCATTTTCGTGAGTGTCTGTACACCAAAGGCTTGGACATATTGACACTTGTAGTTCTCAGGAAACTGACAAACATCGAGAACAATCGGTACAAAATAGGCGAACAAACCATCGCCATTAACAACATCATTCTCTAATTCAGTTTCAATTTCTTCAGCATCAGCATCATCAGCTGTTGCACCGACAATTGCCTCTTCGCCAGTGTCCTCAGTTGTAGTTGTGTCAGAATGATTTTGTTGTTTACGATAAATTGATTGTCTGGCTTTTCTTGCTGATGAATGAACACTAATTGATGCAGATGAACAAACTGAAATATTACTAGAACGTTGATCTATCTGATTCTTCTTAGCTTTTTTAGCCTCAACAATTGCATTTCTACGCTTGAATTCTTTGTAGAGCGCTGTGTCCAGATATGCTATGTGTTTCACTGCTGCATGACCAATTATGTAGAGTAATTTAGCTAAACGCGACGAATCCCCTTCGGCTTCACCCATTTGACTATTGATTTGGAGCAGTATTTTTCTAATTAACTTTCCCGGTTTATTTGCCAGATGATAAATAACGCCGATTGCGTCAGTAGCAAATGACACGTAAGGATCTATGTCAGAAGTCAGGAAATGTGAAGTTAACAGTGTGAATAATGCGGTGAATATCGGATCATCGTTTTCGCGTTTCAACGGAGCTTGAAACGGATCTCCAGTTTTTATTGACAGTAATGCACGACAGCTGTCACGGACAAGAAGAATGTCCTGTTCTTCATTTGGCTCGAGACCTATTTTAACAATTATATCAATGTTCGCTTTTACAACAGCTGGCTGACTCTGCGCTACCATTGCGAGTAATAGAATAGCACATCTACTATCATCAACAGTCGTTCCCGGTATTTTCCTCGCGTACTTCTGCCACATCATCTCGATGTGTTGCTCCGTCAGGTCTTTGTTCGTCAGCCAAATGGAAATGAGGTGAGCAAGTGCAGGACTCTGACCACCCTGGAGGCCCTTGAATAAGTGAATTAGCCCATTCACTGCTGATGATGGAGTCGCTTTCTCACCATTACTCAGAAGGTAAATATCTCTGTAAATAAGCGCTATGTTATTACGCACAGATTCCTCTCTGCTGAATACCTGAGACACTGCTTTTCTAATTCCCGCTGCTGCTCCCGGAATTCTCAATTTCATAGCACTTGCCAATAAACTACAGGCCTCAATAGCAACAGCAGCTGTTGGTGAAAATAACATTAACTCAATTTGTATCATTGCGTTCTCAATCTCCGTAGCAAATGTCTCAGCATTATTTAAGAATATCAAAATTTGACGTAACTTCATCATTTCTTTTTTTTGATCTCTGAATTTAGCATTCGTCTCCTCGTGTGTTGCACCATCTCTCGATGATTCCATGAATATAAAGAGAATTGTGTGATGATAAAAACGCTCTTTATCAGCATCATCAAAATCATCTGCCAACGAGGCATTCTCAATTTTACTTATTTTACTAACTTTCCTCAGTGCTTCTTTGAAATTCTTATCGATAATTAAATTACGTATTTCTTCATACACTTCACTATCATTCTCTTCCTCTCCTTCATCTTCCTCATCTTCTTCCCCATCTGAATCTCTATCCTCAGATTCATGATCAATATGATCTTTAATTGCACGAACAATTTGTGGTGATAATTTTTTCCATAATTCCTGACGCTCCTCGTCTCCACTTCCACTAGCAGCAACAATATCCTCTTGAATTTTCTCATAAGATCTAATAATCTCCGATTTTTTCTTACTAATTGTTTGTTTATCAACAAAAGCTCGGAATGGATGACCCTCCAACAATGTTCGTAATAAAACAAGTGCCTGTTTCCTCACAGTTGCTGCTTTTTCTCGCAAGTGCGGTACAACAGCGCTAATTAATATTCCGAAACGATCAACCGGTATGGCTCCCTCGCAGCACAATTTTTGGAGAACCTGGAAGACCCTTGATCTAACGTAAGTATTAGTATCGCACATGTGTGTCTCCAAAAGTTCAAAGCACTCGTTCCTCTTGTGTTTCTCTGCGCTACTCAAATTCTCTTTTGTTAATGCATTTTGAATAACAACACCCAACACATTGATGGCACAATTTCTCATCGAATAGCATTCATTGCTGAGGTAATCAATGATACTTGGAAGAATTGGAAGGATTAATTCTGGTTTATTAGTAGCAATAGCTTCCAAAAATGCCGATACATTCCTAGCTGATGATTCTTCAAGACTTGTCTGCTCAATTTCACGTGCCAATTCAGCTATGAAACCAGGACAATTATTTTTTATGACCATGTCTGCTATTCCAACTGCCAAATATGGTGCGAATGCTTCGTGCATTTTAACCAATTGAATTATCCTTATTGTGCAAGTGATTTTGTGAAGATAACTCTTTACCAGAACTCCCAAAATTTGGAAAATCGTGTCACGCGCCTCTGTTTTAGTGCGATTGTCCTTGTCGTGTTCGAGAGTCTTGTAGCAAATGTCTGCAATCAATTGGACAAACGATTCCTCGACGATTGGGGGCTGCCAGAGATTTTGGAGTGGTAGCTGCAGCCAACGATGAATTACGAGTAGAGTTTTACTTCTACGTACTTCCCATTCTTCTCTCTGCTCTGGTTTCTTCGCTGCTTTCTTCTTTCTGCCACTCTCGATAATAATGTCTCTGTCGAGTGCCAATGTTGTATCCTCGAGGTAGGACATCAGTGAGCACAAAATGTATGCATGCATTTTGTTTATACAGAGATACTCAGCTCGTGATTCAGTTGGAAATTTTTTTTCCATATCTGTAACGAGAAGTTCAAGGGATTTTGCTATTCTATCGAAAGCACGTAGTGTTTGTGTATGGTCAATTTTATTTCCGTGTACGAGGACAGAAAAGAAATGGCCAAAGTGCTCGAGAATGAAACGAGGACCGGAATTCTGCAGCGCTGATCTTGTTGCTGAGAAAACAAAATGAAAAAATTTTAAATGTCATTCAATTATTATTAAATAATTTTTTCAACATTTTTAGGGGAAGGTGGGGTAAAATGGACACAAGGGGTGAAATGGACACACCGTAGTTTCGATGTTTCATATGATGAAAATCGCGAGAAATCGAGGGAAATATTGAAGATAGGTTAATTTTGATAATCCCATTGGAAAGCTGAGGAAATTTTAGGTGAGAAATGTGTTAAAAATTTTTTTTTCATTTTTCACAAAATTCGAGTTTTGTGGTCAACATTTGAAGGGGTCCCACTTTCCAAAATAAAAAAAAATCACTTTTTTGGGAATATCCCCGGTTCTATTGATTGTAGCGCATAAATTCAAGAACCAGCTAAAAGGTGAGCTCATTTGCCATTGATTTATGTGGTTGTAAAGAAGAAATTATCGATTTTTCAGGTAGATATAGACCAAAAACTGATTTTCAGAAATTGGCCTATAAATAATTGAAGAATCGATAAAAAAAAATTTTGAACTACGTGAATCGATGGGAAATGAGCTCACCTTTCAGCTGGTTTTCGAGTTTTTGCGCTACGACGAATAGAACCGGAGATATTCCCAAAAACGTGATTTTTTTCAATTCTCGAAAGGGGGACCCCTTCAAATCTCGACGAAAAACTCGAATTTTTAAAGAAATAAAAAAAATTAATTTCGTCACATGTATTTTTACTAAAATTTTCTCAGCTTTCCAATGGAATCATCAGAAAATCTCTATCTCGAACCGTTGAATTAGAATGTCCATTTTACCCCACCTTCCCCTATCTTCATTAATCAATGAAAAAAAAATTATTTCAATTTTATCTGAAGAAATTTGAGGTTAAGTTCACTCTCGAGGATAAAGTTTATTTTTATTACCATCTAATGCTGAATTAATTGAACGCTGCGGAGTCAGCTCCTCAACGGAGAATTGGCCACTTTTGCGCTTCAGAAGATCGTCTTTCTCCAGTGGAATGACAAATTCCATGTCGATTGTCATTGTGATGGTTTTATCAATTCAAATATTTTCACTTTTTAATGAAAAATAATCACATTCCGTCTACTAGTCACTTCGAGCGAGTTAATCTCAATTTTTGTCAACGAAGAATATCAAACTTTATCAATTTCGCTTTTATAATAAAACGTTAATAAACAAATGCTAGCACAAACATTGCTCCATTTTTCAACACAGAAGCCGCAAAATCGACGCTAAAATTCAACCGTTGGTTTTCAAAGTCACTGCTGCCAACCTAAATTTCATAAACACGCGAAGAAAGGTGCATTTCCATTGCAATTGTTACCAGCTTAAGGAAATAAAGATTGATTTCCCTCCAATCAAACTACGAGAAATATTCTTCATTACGTGGAATGAACAATGAATTATTGTTCTTATTGTTGACTTTGTATACGTCTTCTAATTGGTTACGGATTTTTCCTTCAATTATTTTGATAGTATCGCAATAAAAACATCGTTGATTGTCATTCAATACTTGATATTTCTATCGCGAAGTGATAGAACAAGATAAGTTTAAGAATCAAAGTCAGATTATTTTGAAAATATCTTCGAAACCACTGGGTTTACGAGATCTTTGCAGGAAACCTTTTTTATAGCGGATTCAATTCTCTACAAAAAAGGTTTCATGAAGTTTATATCTAAACCCACTCGTTCCGGAGATATTTGTGAAAGAATCTGCACATGATCTTCCTACCTACTTCTTTTGATAACAAAAAGATAACAAGATAACTATTCTTTTGCCAATATCTCCGAAGCGAGTCCGTTTAGTGGAAAATTTCATACTTTTTTTCCAGAGAATTTTACGAGCTACAAGAAAGGTTTCATGACAAATTCCCGTAAACCCAAAAGTTTCGGAGATATTCCCAATACAATGCGCATAACATTCTCCAAATTACCTTCTCATGGTTAAAAAGATTGGACTTCTCTATGTAAATAATTAGATCCTTCGATTATTCAAAAGTGAAACTCGACATTCTCCGAATTCTCCAAAAAAACATTGTTTAGGTCAAACACAAAGCAAATAGAAAATTGCATTATCACTCAACTCAAACAAAAACAAACCTCTCTCTCTCTTTCCCAATGATCAAGCATTTTTAAATCTCCCCAATTGCGTATGTGTGAAGTATTCCGAAAATAATCTTATCACTCTGAATGAAAAAGAATCGTAAAAACCAGACAGAAGGGGAGTCCTCATCTGCCACATCCGTCTCATTCGTAAACTGGAAACAATCACGGAATAAACGAGTGCAAAGAAAAAAAATCAATTTCATTAATAACTAATGAAGATACATTACGCGGTTCTTATCATACTCTAGTTCCTTCCACCCGTTTTTTCTCTCCCGATGTCTCTCTAATTATTTTTCTTCTTCTCCCATATCACCAAACACTTGCGATTTAAAAGTCGGAGAATCAGCGCGCGTCAGTCGCCTCTTGTGGTTGGTCGAGTGAGGATCGATCATTGCGAATACACAATTCTCCGTGTTTACATATATTTCTTCTATTGTGTCGACATTTAGGATCGAGTATTACACAATTTTGTGTATACACGGGACTGTAGCAAGGGCAGGTTATTGTCAAGTTCAAGGAATAATATTGTCGAAGGGGTTTGCCTTGGCTGGCCCTTGGGCTTGTCCTAGGTAAATAGCCGCTTCTAATGATAATAACCACCACTGAGTTCATCAAACCACATAATAAACCACGGGAGAAAATAAAGATTATGTTACAAGGATAATGTGATTGTCTCCGAGCTCGCAAGGTAATTTGATTTGTTACGATACTCATTTATTTTTCATTGTTCCTCATCAAAAATTGATTATTCTCCGGTCCTAATAATCAACGAGACGCAGCAGTTGATTAACGTTCGATAATTATCGTTCGAATTGCTCGGAATTTTTTCTGGATACATGCATTTGATATTAAGGTCAAATTGGATTTTTCAAAAAAAAATATCTGTTATCAGGCGACAGTTACGTTTGCCTTCGGAGAACATCTGAAATCTCACGGAACACTTGCGTCATGATTGTTGCACGAATTAGTGATCTTCAGATTTAAATAATTCCTGATGCAGATACATTATTGATGCATAATGTGGATTAATGGATTGGCACAATTGTTAGATCTTTCAGCGTTAATTGTATGTAGTTGGAATAATCATTTGCGTCATGAATGGATCATACGGATTAATGGATCATAATTTGGCCTCTTTACACTGTTATTTCATACGTAAATTATTGTATTCATTTGAAACTAGTGACATTGGTATGCAGACAATGTATTGGAAATTAATCGAATTTAATTGACGGCGTTCAATATTTTACAATCCAAGTTCGTAGGTCAGTTACATTATCGTTTGGACGGGGTTATTTTTTTAATTGCGATTTTTCCTCACTGATGATGAATCATTATTTTCCTAGCGATTGACATCATTTTCTTCTTCAATTTTCAGGCGATTTGAGTGGAGAATTTGAGATTAAATCATTGACATAAGCAAGTGTAATAAAGAACTGTCAACATGGTCAGTAAATTGCCACAAGAATTCCGAAGATATCAGCGGGATCGTCATCAATTGAGGCACATTTTCAGAGAAACTCAACGCACGTTGGAAGTTATCAGTCACGAAAACTTCTTTCCGGAAGGTAAATCAAAAAATCTTAAGAATAAGTTCTCCATTCTTTTGCGAATATCTCTGCAATGAGTGCGTTTATGAAAAAAACTCAGGAGATCCTTTTTGTAGAGAATTTAACGCTTCACAAAAAAGGTCTCATGAAATTTTTTCCCAAACCCCATCGTTCCCGAGTTATTTTAAAAATAAAGAAAAAGTAATTTTTTCGCTTTTCTCTGGCACTCATTTTTCTTCCATTTACAGAAAATATTATAGAGGAATTATTACCCTCTGTGACACTTGATCGTTTAACCCACATACTGGACAATCACCCAGCTATAGTGATAACAGGACAAGACTGTAAATCAAAAGCAGCGCTTGTCAATCATCTACTGACAACTGACATATTACCACTGACTGATGGACAATGGAGATGGATTAAATTCTGTTACAGTACAACTAATCACGTTAGTCTAACACTTGGCCTTGAGTACGAAGTTGTTGACGGTATACAAGCCACTGAGATACCATGGAGAACACTCTCAACTGAGGATCTGAATAAATCTGGCAACGAGGATCCAAATTGTCCAACTGTACTCGAGGTTAAATTGGACAGTTCAGTTCTCAAGGACTGTGTGCAAATATTCGTTCTGCCTGATATTGCAGCTGTCAAGATGCTCGCCAATGGTGCTATTGGAATATTGCCGATATTTCTCTATGCACTTAGTGATTATCCATTGACTGAAGAGAATACAGAGGAATTGAGAGAACTGAAGGAGACATATCCTTACACACCAGTTCTATTCGTTTCGTCCCTCGTTAACACGACATTTGACAGTATAGATGCTGATTTAACTGAATCTGAGCAGCATCGTCTACAGAATCAAGTTGAAACAATGAAAAATCATTCTGAAACAGAATTAATTAATGAAGATGAAAAATTGAATCTCGATAAAATGAATTCACTCGGTCACACCTGGTTGGATCAACTTGGTGGTCTCGGTTTCTTGCGTATGGAATCTGATGAAGTCGATCAAATGACATGGTTCGTTGGTGGACACTATGCTAGATCGTCTGATTTAATTGAGTCGTGTAAAAAAATTGATCGTGTGCTTTATTTTACACGCGGTTGTTTACAGAGTTACCTCGTTAATGCAAGCAATTATTTGAATGATGTTCACACAACTTCTTTACGTAAATTCATACTCAGTGCATTTGACATGGCGCGGGAAATACAAATAACACCGCGAAGAATTCAGTACGCACAGCAGAAGGAGAATGAACTCTACACAAGTTTAATGAGTGTTGTTAATAAGAATCAAGAAGAATTAACGGAATTAATACAGAATATAATTCAAGAAATGAAGGATGATCTTGTATCGGCATCAACTGATTCATATCAGTATCAAAGTGCTTTATTAGGTGACGATGAGAGGAGTGAATGGCACGCAACTGTACGTTCAGCAACAACTGAAGTACAAAGAATTGTACTCAGTAAATTGAGTGAAAAAGTTGCTAAACAATTGGTAACATCGGTTAATTGTCTGCGCGAGACATTTTTCGGTACTTTACAAAGGTGCCTGATAGAATTGGAGAAGAGCTATGATCACGATACTAATCTTCTCGCAAGTGATTCATTGAAGCAAATACTCTCAGCCGCTTACAACGTTGAGCTGCACAATTCATCGCCGTCGCTGGTTCACTCATTTTTGGAGCGATTGAGGCAACTATTTAAATCAATGCCACTGCCCTGGTCACCGACACCAACGCTCGACGCTAATTGGAGGAAGAAAGTAACAATTGATGTACTAAATTCACTTTCATCCGCAAGATTAGCCAAAACAATATCAACACAATTCAGAGACAAAATAAAATCATCGCACGATTCATTCAATTCAGCATTACGATCACTCGAGAATCATTATTCCGGTAAATTAGAACGTACTGAAGAGCAGAGAGTCGCAATTCGGAAAATTCATGCACCAAGATTGGCAAAATTAGCACTCGAGTCAACATCAATGAGTGATATGATAAGGTTTGGTATACCACATCAGGGAAAAGAAATTGGAAGAGGACAGTACGGCGTTGTTTTCTCCTGTGACGGCTGGGGCGGTGCGCCTGGGCCATGTGCCGTTAAATCGGTTGTTCCACCGGATGAAAAACACTGGAATGATCTTGCTATGGAGTTTTATTACACAAGATCCATTCCAGATCACAAGAGAATCGTTAAATTACGCGGCTCTGTTATTGATCACACTTATGGAGGTGGCTGTGGCTTGGGCGCTGCTGTTTTATTGATAACTGATAGGATGAGCCGTGATCTTTACTGCGGAATTAGGGCAGGTCTCACGTGGATTGAGAGAATACAAATAGCCATTGATGTACTTGAGGGTATACGATATTTACATTCCCAAGGACTTGTACACAGAGATATTAAATTGAAGAATGTACTACTCGATACGGAAAATCGTGCTAAACTTACGGATTTGGGTTTCTGCATAACTGAGGCGATGATGTCGGGCTCGGTTGTTGGTACACCAGTTCATATGGCGCCAGAATTATTGTCGGGACACTATGATAGTAGTGTTGATGTTTATGCTTTTGGGATATTGTTCTGGTATATTTGCGCTGGACACACGAAGATGCCTTATGCCTTCGAGCATTTTCAGAATAAGGAACAACTTTGGGGAAGTGTTAGGAGAGGTAAATAATTTTTTTTTCAGTTAATACGCGCTGAATGGATGAAACGAGATGAGACGTTTTTTTAGGAGTTTATTTATCGATTTATCTTAGAAATTGAGCGAGATCAGAAATTTTTCTTGGGAAACTTTCATGAAAAATTTCCGTATCTCGCTTAATTTTCGGGATATTCCACGAAGAGGAACTCCGCGAGAAAATGGATTTTCTTGAATTCCCAATTTTTATGAATTATTTTCACTTCAGGCGTGCGACCAGAACGTTTATCGCACTTCGACGATGAATGCTGGACCTTAATGGAGCAGTGCTGGGCCGGCGAGCCATCAAAACGGCCGCTACTCGGTGCTATACTGCCAGTACTCGAATCAGTACGTGAAAAAGCAAAATTAGGCAAGTCAATGAGTGAAATCGACGCAGTAAAGCAAACAAACTCCTCATCCTCCTCGCCTGAGGCAACGAGAAATCCAGCTTTAGCATTAGCTGAGCCTAATAATCAAAGAGGCATCATGGCAAGTCCCCGAACAAGACATAGACCACTAAGAACCTTGAAACATCCCGTCCTCCACATGACTAATTTCTTTCACTCAAGTTTACGCTCAAATCTTTACATTCAAATGCGCGAATTTTGAGTTGTTAATTATTATTTTCTCTAAAAATCGAACGAAAAGACTGCTGCGTGCCGATAGAATTAAATGGATAATCATTAAAGTCAGATGGAACGTTACTTTCCATATTTTTAAGAGAATTAATGCGAAATGTAATTGTAAATTGACAGAGGAAAATTGATTGAATGAAGAAATTAATGAAAGTCAAATATTTACGAGATTTTGAAATTAATAAATATTATTCTCATTCTCTATTTGGAACAATTTAGTATCTCCATTGGCCTTCTTAAATATTTTTCAAACGACCTTATTAGTGTGTATTACTTCGCGTAAGATAATAAATTAATCTAGACCGATTCTTTTTTTCTTTGTAATGAGTAGAAATAGTTTGGAAGAAGAGAAAAGATTCTTGTGCTCTCTTTAGGCGCGTGCTGATCCAATGATGTCACGATAAATGCAATTAGTTACGGTACCATTGCAGCAGCACAAACAAAAATTCTCAAAAATGACTCTCTATAATTTATGATGATTATGATATTATCTTGTGACGAATAAACATCAATGAGCAAGCCCATAGTCCAATGGAATCAATTGTAAATTTTTTATACATATACATTATTTTGTTTTTTGTAATTATTTAAATACGTCTATCATCAGAGTTGGCAGCTTGGTTTATCAGTTTATTTTTCACTTGAAATATTCTTTTATTTATCCTCAATATTATTAATAAATCCCCAATTGAGTCTCAATGCTTTATCGCGACGTTGTCGAACGCGAGAACGAAATATTGTACAATTAATTAAGAAGAAAAAAGATAAATTATAATTGTGAATATATTGTATTTTTTTTGCATTTTTTTTATAGATCATGTGTTAATGAATTTTTTTTTCCTAATAAAGAAATATATTTTTTTTTGCTAATTTCGTAATCGTCGTTCGTACGTCGTTTTTCTTTCATTAACACTTACTTATTTCCTTTCTCACATACTTTTTATTTTAAAGAATTGAATTTAAACATGTCAGTTATTTTTCCATCATTAATTTGTTATGAGAATAATAAGCCTTGAATATTATCGATTATTCGTTTGAATTAATGGATGGGAAAATTATCTTTTAGTACATTGGATATGTGGAAAAATAATACTTTACACAATGATTTCATTATTGGATCAATTACTCATTGAGAATAAAAATACTGGAATTTTATTCTCCTACAATTATTCGATTAAATTTTTTTTTTATTA
>JABSMS010069963.1:0-42613 GCA_018902275.1 Aleiodes sp. PSUC_FEM 10030003
ACTGCAAAAACTAATGTTTGACAGATGTTTTAATTTAAAATATCAGTTAGTGAGAAATATCTTAAAATTGAGAGCATCTTGAAATTGAGTAACTGAAATTGAAGATGTTTTAAAATTGACATACGGTATGTGTTTAAAAAAGTTGTAAAATATTATTGTGTATCTGAAAAGTAACTTACAGAAATTCGGTTGTTTTTCATGTTTGAAATTAGGACATTTTTCAATGATTCAGTCATTGGAGCTGGGAAATATCTGAAGAGGTTCAGTTGCTAAATGCTATTCAAATATACCGGTGTAAAACATTGTAATTATATGTGTACGAGGGCGATGTGTCCCAATTCTTAAATACTGTTTGATGAAATAAACTTTCTAAACATGTCTCATAAAAATTTCTGGGAATTCCTTAACAGTATGCCGTCCGTATGCATTAATGAAGAAAAATGACAATTGAACTGAACATTTAAGATAAGTAAATAATTGTCTGCATAAATAATTTTGGAAAGATAACAAAAATTATTTCATCCGAAATTTGATATGAACTAGAAGGTCCCGGAGTAGGGAAGAGACGTTCAAAAACACTAAGATCGAAAGTAATTTGCTTTGACACGTTTCAAAATAGAAATTTTTCGCGCTTCCAAATGAAACTCACCACAATTCAGTGAACCCACGTTTTCATTCACTCGAAATTATTTCTATGGAAGAATTAGACCGGCGATTGGTACTTAATCATTTTGGAAGGATCAGGAGAAGCCAGAGAACTAACCCAACGAGCCGTGCGATGATCCGCAAAACGTCGCCGCAGGCCCCCTCCTTTTTATACGAGTGAAGACGTTTCGTGACTTTATATATATTCAAGTAAAAAAAATTATCTACAAAGGAGAAAAGGATCAAAGATACGTGGTCCTGAAAATTCAGGGATAATCGTTGGTGCGGTCGAGGCCCCAATGGAATTCAGCGTCCATTAGTTCCACTCTCATTTCGATTTCCGTGATGCGAATAATCAAGTGTTTAACCGAAAAACGATCAAGGATCATTTATTGAACTCATATGAATTTAATTTTCCTGAGAAAAATGGAATTACTTTTTTATCACAAATTAATTGCTTTGCCTTCCTCACAGAATCCATCTGTCTCTTCCCCTTCGACAGTTTAATCATCGATGATTTTCTGAAGAATTAATGACTATTCATTCTCTGGAGAATGACACAATTCAATCCAAACAAAATGATCTCATTTTAATCGAAGCAAAATAATTACTAGTGCTCTTGAGCAATTGAAAATTCGAGAGTTCTCGATTCATTTTTATTTATTCGAGAGGCATGGATGAATTCCAAACATCTTGAACACCCACGTGAGACTTGAATACGAGTAGAGAATGATGTAAAAGAAGAATGAGGAAATATTCTTCTGTGCTCAATGGGTCATGCGATACTACCCGGATGACATTGTACATGAAGATTCTTTTGTTTGTTTTTTAAAACGTGAAACGCTCGGGGGCCACCTGCGTGATGCCCGCATGAGTGATTTCCTGATCGACACGCTAATGTATAACTCTACTTTAATCATAAGAATTCTGTCAATTTTTATACCCTAATGAATATCATATTTATACGTAAACTTGAGTAATTAGTGAACACTAGTATTATCCATAGGTTTCCATTAATTGATATATCATTCATACTATCAGTCCTCATTAAATCATTAAATTAACTTCATTAATGCTGATGAATGGAAATGAGTGAAAAAAATGTAGAATTTTTTAGAAATATTTTTTCAGAGGGAACATATCATCAAGCTTTCGTTGTATTTATGTAATGCGAAGTAATTAAGCCTTATTCAAAAAATGTAATATCCAATAGTGATGCAATGCGACTCATGAATCTTCGGCTAGAGGCTAAATAGGAACACTACACTGAGCGAAAAATTTTCTTTCTAGGAGCTGAAAAATATTTAGGATAAATCAAAAGCATCTCGTGACCTCTTTCCTTGGGAGAAATTTAAGCCAGATTCTGCCACATAGTTATTCTGTAATATTCATCGGAACTTGATTGGTAGCAAAATAGATGAGTGTAATAATGATATCATACTATTCTCAAGAACTTATGTTTGTAACCCAAGTCAATATTTTAGTGTCATGAAATCATGTATTTACAATTATTTATATAGTCTGAAAACCTGTGTTTAATTTATTTTACTCCACATTAATTATTTTCATTCATATACGTTCTTTTAATAACGAATTATGTTAACTCTTGAATAAAATTATTTCTGAGACCACCCTACTGAAATGATCCTACATTCATGTACATTATCCCGAATCACGTAACGTATTTTTTTCTCAATCAAGTATCTTCCCTGAATCCAAGAGAGATTTAATTCAACTGATAATGATAATGAAGCTGAAAGCGAAAAAAACGAAATGAAAAAAAGTCGACAGACGTAGATAAAATGTCCAAGAGCCTAATAGTGGTACTCTATATGCTAAGGAGGGCCCGCGAGACGCGTGTGCGATATCTCGTGAGCTGTCCTCCTTCTCTTGCATTAAGTTATGACTGTGGTTGCCGCCTCCGTCATGCGAGAAATTACCCAAATGGGCTTATGGCCACTTGTTTTACCAACGGTTACAACCAATAGAGATTCGAAGAAAAAAAACGGAAAGTGGTGGAATATGTGAGGGGCTTATCATGAGGTGGTGCTTGTCGCGTCGAGACTTGCCCGAATGCGAATTAATTAATCGCGTGTTAAACACGCTTAATCCCTCGACATGGCACTGCGAGGGAAAGGGAGGATGAAAACAAAGTGAAGAGAGATGAATATTTTGAAAAAGAAGTGGAAAAATTTTGAGGGAGAGAATGAATTCAACGAGGGAAAGAGTACTTTGGCAATGACGTATGAGTGCCCTTGTTGAATTTCTACCGAGGACTTCATCACCGAGTCTCATGTATTTTAATGGCGGGCAATTGAGGAAATTTGAATCATCAATTTCTTTTATGAATTCCATTAATGAGTGAGAAACTTTACGCACTACAAGTTTCGTGGATTTCGAAATTTTTTGAAAATATTTGAACGTAGTTGAGAATATTGTTTCAGCTTATACATATAACGCTTATCAATTAGAGCAATTATTTGTGGGGATTCACTGAGGCTTTTATCTCGAAATAACTCAAATTCATTGAATTTTTTTCAGTAGTAATTATAAAGTTTCTTCGGGATTTTTTTATTTAAATGACTGAGATAGAAGATTTAGGCTCTCACTCTTTTTTATTGAGCAACGAGAAGAGCAGAAGGTATCAATCCATAATACATCATTTTTTTATAATCATTAACAGTGTTTATAATAGTATTATCAATAAACACTGTCTAATGAATCATCAATAAGGTTGAAGATCATGGAATTATGACAGGAAACATCTTAGGTATCATTCATATATTTTATAAATTGAATTTTTTTAATTCATTGGAAGAACTGAGTCGTCAAATGAAATAGTTCATAATATTTCAGTAATTTGTCATAGAAATGTAAAGAATATCCCCTGAGAAGAGTTCTGAATAGGAACAGAAATGTAGGGGAATGACAATTATTTTTGCTTAAAGAATTTTTCATGCAACATTAGCCGAAAATGATAATTAAAAATTCTGAAAAAAAACTTTTCCGGGTGAATGAAGATCTTCAAAATTCCATGCTAATCGCAACAATCGTCTATTTGTGAATAGATTGGTTCTCCCAGGACTCCCATTATATTCCACATCTGCAAAAAAATTTATAATTGAAAAATAATTTAATTAGTTGAATGATGAATCAAGACAAATCAATTTTACTCTGCATGCTTCTCATGAAATTTCTCTAAATCCGGTGGAGATGGAGAAATTTTCATATTAACTATATTTGTAGCTTTAAGTTATCTGACGAAAACAAGTTATCTTACAAATTTCGCGATCTCCATTTTATTCCTAAATATTTAATGAATACTATTAATGTTACTTGACTACTCTTCTTTTTCGAGCTCACGGTTTTTTTTATAAATAAATGATTAAGTAATTTACCTCATCGGACATTCGCGCTTTGCAACAACTGACGAAGAAAACAATGCGCTCGAATGTAACCTCGTCGTCAGATTCTTCTCCGGTAAAAGCTGAAAGAGCTAATATTTTTTTTTGTGTCAGTATATTGCTTCCAATTGTGGAAAAAGTGAACGAGTAATATTCGCTCTCTTCAATCACCTTTGTTAAAACAGCATTCAATCAGTGGTTTCGATACGATCGGGGGAGTGACAAGCTGAAACTTCTTGACACTCAGATCTGCATCGAAATCTCCTTTATCATTGATCTACGCAGCAATACATATTTATAGCAATAAATTATTCGGATTTCAATGAATCTGAAGAAATCCAGGAAATCATTTGACTTAAGGGGTTCAGGGCTTAAGGATCAGTTGTGGAGCCGAAAAGAGGGCTAATTATTTTTTTTTGAAGACAGGTGTTATTATTGGGTGAATTTTTTTAACAAAATTAGAAACTGAATATGTCTTTTAATGTGTGAATTTTCCGAGGATTTTCTTGAGCACTCACCACTCCTAATGTACGAGCAAAACAAAGAAAATAAGGACCGGATTCCCGAAGATCATCATTCAGCGCTTCGAGTTTCCCTGAAACCACGAAAAAAAAAAAAAATCAGTTATTTGAACAGATGAATTTACAATACAAAAAGAAACACCTGCTTTTACTCAAACCCAATTGTTCCTGACACTTTTCCCTTATGTTCGCGAATGGATCGATCAGTTCCTGAAGAATACGAAGAACATGTCAATTTCTTTTATCAGAGGAACATAGCTTTTTCATTACTCACCATTGCAGATGAAAAAGTGAAGAGCAGGAGCAACACAAAATACTTCATGATATTCGAGGAAACTTATCTATCGATTCAAAAAATTTATTCGAGGACTTTCGGATGTAGGAACGTCTGTAGAACACCCAAGCGATATGATGAATGAAGGAACTTCTCGAATAATAAATTCTTTAGACAATTGACGTAGTTGAAGACAATATATTGCAAGAGACTGACGCAATACTAAATTTATTGAACATCATAAATTTAATTGAATCAATAACAATTCTTTTGCAATAAACATTATCAAAAAGATACGCGCAAATCTTGTTGATTGACAACATTATTCAGTACTCAATATTAATGTTTTGGAGAATAGAAGATCAATCATCAAATACGGAATTTTCAAGTAACACTATTCTTCTTGGCTTACGAAGATTCTTTTCTCAATATTTCAATCAATATGATGGCATTATTGACTTCAGAATGATGTAAATCATTGAATAATTGCGGTACTCATTTCTTCAAGTGACCACATGGGGAATCACAGAAATATGCATATTCCTGAAAGCAATGAATTTTGATATCGACTAGAATTGAATTACAGGAAAAATAGCTATGAATTTTGTTCAAGTTGGGGAAGCATAGATTACTATAATTGAGCATGCTTCAATGTACTTCAAAAATGCTTCAATTTGATTCAATTCACAATTATTTCCGCATCGTCAAATCGATAGAATCAATATCACGATAAGCGTAATAAAGAAACACTTCTAGTATTCTATGCGCATTCCATTTCCACCGAAATAATGACAAAAGCTCACGAAAATTCCTCCAGAATAATCGGGCAATCTCGAATAAAAATTTCATAAGATTTTTTTTGTTTATTTAACGTCGTCATCTTAATGCTCCTATGGACAATCGACAAAAGGAATCTTCCAGGATTCAAACCCAAAACGTTAAGATTGAAAGTAATTTGGATTTTCTAAAAATCATAGCTTCTTTGCCAATTCTATCACGAATAACGCTAATTAGATTTTATCTTGGCTTATCATCTTTTAATGAAAGGAGACAAATGAATGAAATAAAATATCGAAGAAACTTTGTATTGCAGTATATTTATTGCTAACATAATTCGAATTGAAGAATTAGAATACCAATTTTATGTTTCAGAAGGAAACCATTAAATCTATATAATTAGAATTTTACTCCTCACTCAAAAGCTATCACAACTCATAATGAAACCGTATCAACACGCACAACACGAATGAATTCGAGTACTCATCGATTTACACACGTGTTGCCTCCACATTCTGCCTTGCAGAGAAGATTATCTCTCTCCTATTTCAGATCACATGTTTCTAAATGGTTGTATGCAGGTTTTCCAAATACTCCGATTAAATTGTACATCTAAAAGAACAAATGAATTAATTTCAGAAAAATTTACAATCAATTATGAAAATATTATTGTCATGTTGCCTTACATCAGTAGGTAGTTTAGCCTGGAAGCATCGGCTGAGGTAAAGCACAAGCTCGACTTGGTTTTTGAACGTCTTTTGGTCCGCTGTAAAGTTAATAGATTTAAAATATTATCTTTCATTCACTGGATTTTTCCGAAGAATAGCCATAGATAGGGTTAAGACCTTGGTTCTCCGTTTTCACCGATATGAAGGTAACGGTATTAGACACATGCACGGAGAAAAAAATCCATTAAGAATTATTGTGTATTTCCAGTAATCGTGGGATTGGAGAGAGAACTGCAAAAGTTACTGTGTACTAGCGATGCGAGAAAATCTCCGAAGAGATTTCGAAGTTTTGCATTCTAGCATTTTGATAGCGCCACTGACAGTGAGAAAAGAACTTTACGTGCATCCAATGGATTGGCGCCGCGAATTTCAGAGTTAGTTTTGTGCCGAAAAATCGCTAAAGGTCATCTTGTAATTAAATGTTTGAAATAGACATTATCAATTCAAATTTGACGTCTCTCTGATGGAAAGAAAATAATGATGACGCTAATGTCACAACTAAACTGAACTAAGAAGTATAGATGTGCATGGATGTTTCAAATCTGACAGAGTTTCCTGACTGTCACGCAGTTCAAATAGATGAATAGATTATTCAAATCTGGAATAGTATTTTGAGGTTTCGAATCATTTGAACGGTGAACCAACGTCTCGACCTTAGGGACAGAGAATTTCTGGATATTCGTTACCTTTATTCTGACAGCAGATTAGAGTATTTTTTGTCACGGCAGGTGACAAAGCATATGCAAGAACATTAGCACTGGCTCCCACATTGACCGTTCCATCTGGATTCAACTGCATTTCGAAAAGAAAAAATTGTCACATAAATAAAAAAAACTTTTCATTGTTCTTGCGACTTATGTAGTCAAATGTGTACTTACGACATTTATTTTATTGCCCAAACACACGAGGTAGGGACCAAGTGGTGACTCAATGCGAACCGAGGATTTAATTAGGAGTTGTTCTGAAGAGCAATGATGAGAGTAAATGATTCATTCGAATTAAATTATGAACAGTAAAAGAAACAATTCACATACCTTTGGTAAGACCAACTTGATGGGCACATGTTTCTCTGAACGGTCTAAGGGGATCTGGCAACGTCTATCAAGCAAAAGTTCATATATTATTGAGAAGAATTCAATTCAAGTCATTAGGAACCAAGTTTAATCAATTTGAGTTCGAAATTGACTTTGAGATATTAAGAAATGTACGGGCAGACAACGCATTTGGATAATGGCCATTTCTGACGATTGTTTTATAATCAGAAATCGAGACTTACAATTGCAGAAGCAGAGACGATGAAGAAGAGAACGACAAAGTACTTGGTATTCATTGTTCTAGGTAGTGTTTGGAATTAGTGAATTGATTGGATCGATGTCAACTGTCATTTATATGGAGTTCCTCGATTATCATCTCAGAAGAAAGATAGCTCTACTGATAAATACAACTAATATTGATACAATACTCATGTAAATTAAGATGATCAATTTATCCGAATACATAAAACTTGTGAATACACTGTTCATGAAATACAAATAATTAATGTTATTGCAGGTCCATAGTTGTTAATTTAAAAAAAACATGTATTTCCGTTTTATTAAATTTTTTTCATATATCATTATTATTGATAATAACAGATTAAATGAAACATTACTGATCTCTCTTCAGCAAATTTTTTCAAAAAATATTTATTTCCGTTTTATCGAAATTTCTTCATATATTATTATTAGTCATATAATGGTCAATTGAATCCACATTCCTCCGGTAAATTTTTTCAAAAAATATTTATTTCCGTTTTATCGAAATTTCTTCAGACATTATTATTCATATAATAAATTAAATGAAACTTCACCAATCAGAAGAATAATAAAACCGCATACATTATCATTCAAATCCATTCATTATTTTTACAAATATTTTTTGTCTGCTCAGTTCATCTTAAGGCCTCATCGTGAATCATCAAGATTTCGGATATAACAAATATTATAATTTCCGACCCAAAAACCTGACTCCCACAGCTCGGATTGGGTTTCATTATAATCAAAAAATTATTTCAGCCATAATTCGTCGGCGCGATTCTGGTTACGTGATCGTTCACGACCGGGCCTCAACGTGAGTTATAAATCCATTTTTCTGTTTATTAATTCTATGAATTTAATTTTTAAAAAATCAATCTAAATATCATAACTAAATCTTTAGTTATGATTAATTCAATATAATGTCTGAATAAAAATAGAAGTACATAAGGGTTAAACCGAGTCTGTGCGCGAGCTGGTAGAGATCGTGCTTCTTCGATTGTAATGGGAATATATCCGACTAGAAATTGAATCAGGCTTCCGATCCAGTCCGTCTTGATCTGGTATAAATAAGGCATCAATGCAAAATTCGGTTGTTTATTTATTATTTATTTATGATGAATTTTGTGAAATCAATTTATTGTACAGCCTAGGCTATGCGCGTGAAAATTTTCGATATGAGTTTCTATTGGACGAAGGAACAGTGCGAATATTTGAATGAGAAGGAATTTCAAACATTAATTAATGAACTAAATAATGAGAGAGTTGGATCGAACAGTGAAGCAGCTTTTACTAAAGTTCTTTTACTTAAATGTATCATTCAACATTCCATTACATAAATTTAGATATCCTCCAATTCGCATTCCTGATTGATGATCATACATGAATAATGAAGTTGAATTAATTTCACTAACATTGATTTGAAAACATTGTCGATATTAACTGCAGTGTGATATCAGATGAGTCAGTCTTCCCCGGATTACGTCCCACATTCTCACCAAAGATACTCAGGTTCTTTCAAGAGTCCTATCAAGTCGTACAGCTAAAAAGAGGAACGAGTTAGTTTCATAAAAAATGAATTTCAATAACGGATTCATGACTTCTCTCTTTTCTTACCACGGGATGTAATTTAGTTACTAGACATTGGCCGAAAACTACGATGCGATTTAGTGGATCTTCGAAACCAGATTTTTGTACTGTAAAGATTATGAATTTTGAATATTTTTTCTGGTTGAAATCCTCAGAAAAATTGTCTCTGATAATTTCTTAGTATCAATACCTTTTTTGCAGCAGTTTTCAACAATTGGCACTGAAAGCGTAGGTGCAAAAACTGGCGCCACTAGTTCGGTGATGCGTCGTTCATCGAGCGAACCGTCTTCAGTTACCTGAAGACAAAGGCCAATTTATCAATTTGAATATGAAATCATCGCGTCGGAATCAGAGTAGCATGAAATGTTAGTTTCTGCATAACACTTGCGCCACATTCGCTTTAAGATAACTAAACGACGTCTGAAGGATTATCGATATGAAGAATCACGCAGTGAAATGCTTTACTTACAACATTTGATTCCACGGCGAAACAAAGGACATAAGGTGCGATTAGGTCAAGGCGATACTTAGATGTTGCAACTTGTGCTGCGGAGAAAAAATGCTAAAATTTTGACTTTCAGTTAGAAATATGCACGATGCGAGGGAGAATTTACTTACTTTTGGTGAAACCAGTTTTTTCTCTACATGTTTCTCTTACTTCACGGAACGGATCAAGCAGCTCCTACAAAATCCAAAAATGCATCTACAGTAGAATCGGTTTATGAGTTCAGTGGATTTTTGTTTTTAATTTGAATATTATCACATAGGAACGCTAACAAAATAAATATTGAATTGAAATAATTAATTAATTATTAATTTTTGAGAATTTATTCATTTTTGAAATTGAAAATTATTTTATTGGTTCAAATATATTTATTTAGATTCTTTAAATTTAGAGGCGCTGTGGTCGTTCGCGCTGTTAATTGCGGGGGGGGGGCAGAGTGGGCGAATTTATAGAAAGAGCACTTATAGACAGAGTCTACTGTACTCTTAGGAAGAATTTCACTCATTTGGTGATTAAATCAATTGGAATTTGATATTACTTTCCATAGCTCATCGAAATTGATTTTAGAAGAAAAAGAAAATATTGTCAAATAGCAATAAATATTGATTATTAGGATGATGCTCTTACAAATGCGCTGGTGGAGGCGATGAACAGAAAAACAGCGAAATACTTGGCGTCCATGATTGAGGAAAAGTCGTTAAAATTAGCTATTTTTGAATTGACGAGAACTTATATACTGTAGTTTTTCTGACATCACCTTGAACAGGAGATGTCCCTGCAGATAAGTATTACAAATACTGATACCATATTCAATTAATTCATTATAATGAATTCATAATGAATGAGACGTGATGATTCTTGATTAACAGTATTCATCGAACTCATTTATTACTCTACAAATACAGTCTTCATTGTCTGCAATTTGACTCTGATATAATGTGCAAGTGCAGCATTCCTCAATTTATTAGTTGATATATCTTGGATTCGTTGTAAGATATAAAATGACATTGTTTGACTCCACGGCAGAGAAGAATGTATGTGGCTTTTTTTCTGACGTTCGTTAACAGATTGAATTTTTTTAAAATTGAATTTTGCAATCCAAGGTGACAGGTGTTCATGTATACTTCACTGACTGCGAAATACATTATATAATATTTTCAATATCCTACTATTTTTCGTTCAATTTAATTAATTCGATGAATTAATCAGATTTATCATGGAAATTCGTCATCTCAGATGAAGCGAATGAAACGAGATCTTGATTGTCCTACAGTTTCTGCACCGTCTTACAGGAAAACTCGATTCGATGCATCACGTCGCCCGAGTCGAAGTCTTGGTCCTCCGTTGCTTCTCTGATATTTTCAGCGTAAGAGAATCAAGGAGAAGCAACTGTGCTATTGCGCACAATGAAATTTCGATTCTCTATTGATGCGGAATTAGTACAAAAATTTCCCCTTCTATGAGAAGGAAAACTAAAAGAGAAGCAAACATGCCTACTCCGTTAGTTCTTCGTTGGTTCTCTTCATTGGTACTGCATATTGTAGTAATTTTGTTAATTTGAAAGTTTTGAATTTATCACTTCATTTAAAAATAAGCCCTATATCCTCAATTTTCGCCGTTTTCAGTGATTTTTAAGAGGATAAAAAAATATTCCCTGAGTGTTTCAACAGAATGCGTTTTTTCACGAAAAATGATAATTGTTCCCTCACTGAAAATGTAGCGACATGAAACTGAGATAATCTAGGACAATTCCGGTTCTCAAAAAAAATCTTAAATATGAAATATAAATTTGTAGATATTAAAAAAAAACTTAGGGAAAATGAAAACTTTTGGAAAAGGAGGAAGAGACAAAAGGCATTAATTACTGAGAATCATTGATCGTTTCTACTGATGACTATAATGTCCTGATAATTTTCAGATCGGGACGGTCTGATTGAACTTGGAGTTGTTGTTGATAACTTTTAGGACGCCAAGCTCATCCTGATTCAATTTTTTATTTTTTATAAGATTCATTTTCTATAAGAAAATACCACCCACTTCGTTTTAGGTTACTCTAATTATTCTCTCCTCATCTTTATTTTCCACTTCATTTATACTATGGTCTCTTTTATTTGTCCCTTCTTATTTACTTTATAATAGTCTTATGGTAACGATTACACAAGGTTCTCCTTGTCACATATACACTATGTTTCTAGAATCCAGAGAAATAGAGAGAATATCAATTTATGTGAGATGAGAGTGATTTGAAATGAGCCAATGATTAGTAAGGAGAGTTGGATCGAACATCAGAGCAACTTTCACTAAAAAAATTTCACTTAAATGTGTCATTTAATATTTTATTTCATCCATCCATTTATCTTTCAATTCTGATTTCCAATTGATGACTACATGAATAATGGAGATTTGAAGTAATTTTACGATTATCGACTCGAACAAATTGCTGAAATTAACTCCAGTTTGATACGAAATTAGACGATGCCTCCGAATTACGCCTGACATTCTCAAGAACGATGCACAGGTTCTGCCAAGAGTCCTATGATTTCGAATAAGTGGAAAAAGAAACGAGTTAGTTTCGTGGGAAATGAAACCCAATAATGGGAATAATGATTTCTCTTCTTCCCAACCACGGGATGTAATTTAGTTACTAGAAATTGACCAGAAGGCACAAAGCGTTCATGTAGAGATTTGGCGCTAAATTCGGATAATGGTGCCACTGTAAAAATGATAAATATTGATTTTTTTTTTTGGTTGAATCCCTGAGGCAATTATTGTAGATAATTCCTCGACATTCATACATAGTTTGCTGCAGACTGCTAAAATTGGATGTAAAATCATGAGTGCAATAACTGACCCCGTTCCCTCGGTGACACGTTTCTCATCGATGAAACCCTCTTTAGTTATCTGTATTAAAAATCGAAAATTTATCAATATGAATAATGAATCATCGCGTCAGAATCAGAGCAGAATGAAGTATTAACTTTTGCATACTACTTAGGCAAGATTGTCTCTAAGGTAACTAGACGACATCAGAAGGATTATCACAAAGTAATTGATTTTTATGACATTTATTTCTTCATTCATTCATGGATTATGGCCATCTTCGGTCGATGCAGGTTCAAACAAAAAAAAATCTACTGCAGACTGATCCCAACGTTTCGGTCCCTATCCGGAAACCCCTTCAGAGAAAACCCATTTATTGCTACGACAAAAGTGTTCCAAACATTAGAAGTTATCCAGTAACTACCAGCGAGTATGCCTTTTTAAATATGTAGCCACTGGAACGTAGAAGAAATTTGGATAATTTCATCCGATGACGCATATTGTTGTAATAATTTCATCGATTTAATTTTTTGAATTCGTCATATGATTCAAAAATAGTCCTCACACCTTTAACTTTTGTCAGTACAAAACTATCCCAGAGGGTATCCGTTCCCTGACGCCGTTTGGATTCCCCTCGATAGAGAAGCAAGAGCCTCAAATGAGGAGTATGGTTAACAATCTGAAATTGTAAGTGCCATAAGAAATCAGAAGGAGTAAAAATTTGTTAAGAGAACCACGAGACGCATCAGATAGGCATGAACGATTGCAGAAAAGGAACAGAGAATCTCACTTTTGACTCGGGAATACTGCGTGTTCATGCTTGATGCACAATCGTCAAACTTAGCTATCCTTGAATTTACGAGCACTTATATACTATGGTTCTCCTGGCATCATCCTGAATAGGAGATGTCCCTGCAGATAAGTATTACAAACATCGATACGATATTCAATTAATTCATTAAAATGGATTCATAATGAATGAGGAGTGATGATTCGCATCTAATAGCATTCATTGCCCTAAAAACGCATTCTTCATTGTGTGCAATATTGACTCTCATATAATGTTCGGATACAGCATTTCTCAATTCACTTGTTGATATATTTTGAATTTGTTGGAGGATATGAAATTACATTGTTGTCGTAGAAGTAATAGGGCGTAAATGCCATGTGTATGTACACTACCCAAGCCTCTTTGATTCTGCGGCAGTAAAAATGTCTGTGGCTCCTCTCTGTTCTGCCTTTCGTTGATTTCTCAAAAAATTGTGATCGAATTTTGGAATCCAAGGTAACAAGTGTTCACTTATACTTCACTGACCACGGAATATATTATATATGCGATACCCTACTATTTTCTCATCAAGATATGTGATTCGGTCCATTAATATGATTCCTTATCATGAAAATTCGTTGACACAAGTGGAATAACTGAAACCAGAACTTGATTCCTGAGTCAGAATTTAGATTCTTTGATAAAACTCTTCGATCGTTCATGCCTCTTCGATGCTTCTCTTGGTTCTTCCAACAAATTTTTACTTCTGGTTTCGTTCTCTTATGGTACTCGCAATTCTAGATTTCTGTTCATTGTTTTGGGGAAGGAAGATAGAACAAACTACAATTGATTCCTCAAGAGTATTTATCTTCAGAATAATTACACCTAAAATCGTTATATACATAATAGCTGACGACAGTAATACGTCATGACAATTCCTCTAATGATCATTTATTTTCGAATATTGCCGACATCAACTTCTGATCGTAAGGAGTCAGATATGAAGTCATTTTGCCCATGCTGCTTCATCTATTACATTCAATGGATGATATTTTGGCTCAAACAAATATCCAGTAGCATCGAAGAGCTAGAGAAAGATAAAACAATTAAGTTAATAGACGATAAAATGATTAATAATATATTCATTTCATTTTATCTTACTACCTCGGCCAACAATGGAATGAGGCACTTGAGGAAGGCAGCAGATTGATCAGCTGGAGTGCGAGCACCGGACTCAACCACTGCAAGAACAATGAATTTTTTTATGCCAATATTATTCCATGCTTCATGAATTTTTCAATGAACGATTTCTCAATATAGTGATTACCTTTCCTATTGCAGGCTTCGGTAATTTTTCCGGAAATCACTTTCGGAACGACCTGCTGAACAACCTCCATAGTTATGTTCACATCGAGTTCCCCTCGTGCATTAACTGGCTGAATTCCAGAGAGAAATTGATTAATAGTATCAATAACTCATGTAATGAAAACTCTTATTTCCCGAATTATTTAGGAAGATGTGTTCGATACTTACAATGCCTGATACTTTAGTCAAACAAGCAAAATAAGCACCAACTGTATGAGGGTGCTTCTTGCCATTTGCCAGTTGATCTATAAATAAAAGAAGCACAATTATTCTAGTGATTAGTAATTGTGGGTGATGGCTAAGAAATTTTACATACGTTTGGTAAGACCACATAGTTTCCTACAATGGTTTCTATTAGGACCGAAGGGATCGATTAATTTCTGAGAACAACGAAAAAAGAAAATTCAAACAAAAAGAATCACTGTCTTATTTTCATTTTCATATATTTCATAGAAAATGAATTTAAGAAGAAAACATATTTGTTCTGTTCTCCAGTATTCAAATATATCTCAATATATCTTACCACTGCAGCAGCGGAGGCAATGAAGAACAAAATAATGAAATATTTGGTATTCATGTTGAATAAAGTTTCGGTATTTATTGATTCATTTCTGCCGACAATCCTTTATATACTGTTTCACTGTTATCTCTTGTATGGAGAGTTATGTGTTGATTTTCCTGCGGATTACCACCGCCAAACATTGATACAACGCTCAATCAATTAAGACATATAATAAATAAAATCGGGAAAAACGATATTGGAATAAGCTTATGATAGATATGCATTGTCAGAGATTTAGAGGTTCTCCGTGGAACTGAGTGGTTATAAAAAGGAGTTTGCTTCTGAGAGATTATTCGGAAACATTTATGAGAGAATTGATCATGTGATGGAGTTCGATGAATAAGTGATTATTTTAGGGATGGAAAATGAACATCAAATTTGAAGAAGTGACTGTTCACTTGACTGCGGTTCTCTTTGGAAATCAATCGTCATCAATTCAAATCCTTGGTCAGGAGGAATAAATGTAAAAATTCATCTGTATAGGAATCCATCTGAAAGGAATCATAATAAAAATGATCGATTGAAAAAATAAATTCAGAAAACGGATAAAATTCAAGTTGCATAATTAGGACTTAGAGAATTTTTCTATTACAAATCTGCCATGGCACATTCTGCCTGGCAAAGTCGGTCAGAGTACATATTGTCATGGAAAGCGGCAAATTTTTAATGACAATGCAACAATTTAATTTTCATTCTGTATATTTATTGCTTTTTAAGAAGAACATCGCTTCTTAGGATTAGTAAAGTAAAGGTCAAAATTTTGATCATATTTGTTTTGTTATATAAGATGGAGGTGAATCCAAACAAAATCGTTGGTTACCGAACATATTTATTCTCAAAATAATCCAAGATTAAAAATTATAATCATAATCAATGAATTAAGATGCATCAATAAATTAAACGAATAATGCAATATTCAAATAAAACTCATTTCGAAGAAGCCACATCTGATAATATCGATACCTCAAATTAATTTGTATACTATTGTTAACGTATTTAGTACTCCTCCTATCCGGGTTTTTCAAACTGTCTCGAAGTAAAGAAAAGGATTAACATACGGGACAAATGAGCCTGAACTAGGTATTTCTCTCTTACTTTCCGAAGAGGATCTCATAATGTCTGTAAACAAAAATGTCTGAAGCCCTTGAGTAGAAAGAGATCGGGAAAAATGAAATTGAATGAGAATTTTCTAGGGATGGAAAAATCATAGAATGTCAACACAAATTCGTAAGAAAGCAATAAAATGACAGAAGATACCATGCTTAAAAAAGGAAATAGAATTTTATCAAACCTTGTCACATGATAATACAGTCATTATGAAATAAACGAATAAAAAGAGAGAGTACTTACTACTTTTTTCAAAGATTTTGTTACTCAGATCGTTACTCTATTGATCGATGAAATTATAGACATTGGAGAATTTCCGGACTATGAATGAATATTTCGATTGAAAGAGCAGAAATGAGATGAGAATCGTGTATGAAAAATATAATATAACGCGACATTAAATAACTAAAAAAAAAATAAAATATTTTCGTTATACTTTTTTAATTTCATTGTCTAAAACATCAGCGTCTGTTAACAACAAACTCATGTTAAGTGTGGGTGTAGTTATTGGAATGACATGAAGAACATTGAAGATCGGGTTCTCAGAAAAAAAGACGATTTGTTTTTTCAGAAATCAGTAGCTTTCAGGCTGAAATATATATTTATTACCACTAATCTCGGAACAATCAATTTAACATACCGATCTTTCTTTTGTTTTATAAAGAATCATCAGAGTCAGACATAAATATTATACAACGATCCAACAACCTCGATTATTTGAGTTTAATTAAAGGTATTAATCACTCACTGAACAAGAACAAGGATCAACCCATTGAGCTAATGATCTTAATTTTTTGTTTGAACAAAAAAATTTAAGATATGAAATTCAAGAGAATTTTCATTTTCTTTCACTGTCGCAATAACTTTCTTCGAACTGGAGAACGATGATCAAAGATGAATGAAAAAACAAAATAGAACAAGAACAGTTTTCCATTCATTGGAAAATTTTATGACAGTATCTCCGTAATTTAGAAACAATGCAATTAACAAACATTGTTACCCATAGACAAGGAATTATAAAATGGAGGGGATAACGGTGGATTCATAACGCTATCCCCTTTTTTTGAAGGAAAAAAAATCAATTAATGAAACATCGTGTGTTCATTTCAATATTATATAATTTTTATATTCATAACAATGCATGTCCGCATTTATATTTTTCATGTGCAGGTGCAGTATTTGTGAGGCCCATCAGAAAAAAAGTTAAGTAGTTCATCATGTCATTTTTTCCTGGATGGAAACAGAAGGTAAATGAACACAAAATAGTATTAATCATTAATGGGATTTATCGATGAAATTATTCACGTTAATAAATACAGGTTGCAGTGTAATTTACAGATACACAATTGATCTGCACAATCCAAAGGAATCCAGAGTGATTTATCAATAATTTAAATGCAAGGAATATCCTCGAATTCACACTCGTGGCAGAGAATCCTTAGCTACGAATAGCGTAGGATAAAACTAATATCTGTGACGATGGCCGTGAGAATTTTTCTTATAAAATTGATCCAATGGTCGCCATGCGGGTGGTTCACAGTATCCAGTAAGTCTGAAGAGCTGCGAAGAAATATTCAATTTTATAGATTTTTTTTTTTTTTTTTTTTAGAAAATTTTTATTCAATCAGTAAAATGTGTCCTTTGTATTTTCTCACCTCTCTCCCGAATATCTCGGTTAAACATATGGAGAAATCAAACAGTTTATCACCAGGAGTGGTCACCCCAGAGCGGGCCACTGTAAAAATAAAATATATTATTTAGATATTTCAATATATCCATTGGATCTTTTACGATTAATCTATGGTAACTACAAATTACCTCTGTCGAGACAGACGCGAGTGGTTGGAATCAAAAGATTCTCAGGAACAGTGAACAAACTAGCTTTGATGAAAGCGTCTGTATTGATCCCACCATCTTCTGTGAGCTAAATAATTAAATGAATAATTATTTAAAGTGATAATTTCAATTACGATTTTTCTGTCATTACTCACTATTCCTCCCAGACCACCAAAGCAAAGTAGGAATGGCGTAATTACTTCTCGTACATGTGGACCATTCGCAAGTAATTCTGCAGAAGAGAAAGAGAAAGAGAATTAATTCCTCCAATTTGTGGATTTCGAAGTGAAAAAAATAATCAACATACCATGGGTCATGTTAGCTTCAACTAAGCATTTTTCTCTTAGTTCGAAGAAAGGATCGATCAATTTCTGGGAACAGAAGTAAATGAAGCATTTTAATGATGATCAATTGGGCAAAGAATAAAATTTATTAATAAAAAAAATATGAAATTTATTGCGAGATTTTCTACGAATGTTGCAAAATATTCGAGAAAATAGAATGAAAATTTAGAAACAACAAAATATTGAAGCATAACTTACATGATTTTTTTGTGCTGCCGCAGAGGCAACGAAGAGGAGGACGATGAAATATAATGAATTCATGGTTGATGAGGAAGTATCGAATTCGACGAAATTAATGTTGTAACATTACTGACAATGGCTTATATACAAATTTTTCTGTTATCAATTGCAATGAAAAATCATTAATTTTATTAGTCATCATGACAAATATTGATACGATATTAATTCAAGAAATTCAATAACTGTAAATCAAATGTCGGATAAGGATTTTGATTTAAAATTTGAAAAAAAAACAGATAAGAATTGTTTACAAAATCAATAATAATACCGATTATTTTAGGGTGATAATTCACAAATTACAAACCTGTTGAAATTCGTTCATCATTGGCACACATATTCCTGCTTATTGGAAGTGATAATTCAAGAAAAAAATAATTTAAACGTCACGCTCATGAAAATTACCATCAGATTGTCCATAAAATTGTCATATCGTCGCCCTAGAGACAAAAGGGCGTAAGTTCCATTTTTTAAAAATCTACAAAAATTGAATCTGCATTAACCTTTCATGAGAATACTAACTTACGCCCTTTTATTATTCAGCCAAAATAAATGGTCCTTACACCCTTTTGATTCTAAGGCGACGATATGATAACGTCATACTCTTCAAAATCACTTCCGGAATTCTCAGCTCACCATCATTAGTGATTATGGGGCTGCAATTCAACGAAAATTTTTGAATAAAGTTCGAAAAAAAAATAATTTTTTCCTTCATAAAAATGGAAAGTTGACATTACACCTCTTGTAAATACGTGCCTTCAATTCTCTCTCGATTTTATAACTAACACTACAAGTTACTATAATATAGCCAAGAGCAAGCGAGACTCGGTTCTCCAAACGATAGGTTATCGTTCTAGTATCGCATAGTCGTGCTTACCTCTATATTTCTTATACACAGTTAAATTTTCTTGTTTCTTTACCTTTTTCTTTCCTACTCCATGGACATATCTAGTATCGCACGTATTTACTCACGTGATAATTACAAGTTTGCGTATCTAAGACCCTACGTGATTGAGGAAAGCGCTCGGTTATGACCCCCACAGGTTACCAAGATCCTTCTCCCGTCATTTTAGATATATTTTATTTGTGAATAAAGAATGAAAAAAGAAGATAATCCTACGATAGTGTAAAAATAATGAACAATGAAGAAATTATTTGCTTGCGAATGTAATTAATTTCGTTCGATTTTTTTTTCTTCAAAAGAAGAGAAAAAAAGGGAATTTTTTTCCCAAGAAAATAGAAGAAGAAATAATTGAAATTTGTAAAGATAATCAATTTCTCATACAATCGAAATCATCTTTATAATTTTGTAACTAGAAAACACTAAGTTGAATGAAGGCAAAACAGGTATCCCGGAGTGACTTGAACAATTGGATGGTTGAATCGAGTCGAATTTCTTAAATACGTTCGGCAATTCATAAAAGCCGAACTACGCTCAAAGGGGATACGAAACGATAATGAAAATGTGAGGGGAAACAATGGGGCCCCGAAAAGCATCGGCTACGAAATATCAATTAAAATTCGGTTCGGCTCCCACGTGCCCCACCTTCGCTTCCACTGCGAGAAAAGAAAGACAGTAAAAAAATAAATATAAGAAAGGATGAGAAAGAAAAAAAGTGAACCTCATAAAATGATGATGAAGACATACTTAGGTAGCAGTAAAACTAATGAATTTTCACTCCTTAACCACACAAAAATCAACAGGCGGATCCCTCACGAAAATTCCAGCATGTTATAAGATTTAAAAAAAATGGTGAGAAAGAAATTAGGAAAATAGTTGGGATTAGTTGTTGGAAGGAAAAGTCACAGTGTTCAGGTCTTGAAGAGAACTCGCCTTGACTAATTAACCCGCTACTTTTTTGGAAGGATCGTGAAATGAAGGACGCTGATATATAAATATCTGTATGGAAGAAATAATTTTGGAAACCATAAATTTGTCTTATTAGGATAAGAAATTGGGAGACCAATTATTCATACCAATCAATCAATTCATGCTAGTGTCATTTATTCATGGTTTTTATCGGTAACAATAAATATTATTCAATGATTGACAGCTAATTACTAATTCGATCGAATCATTGAACTTTCGATTTCTAAAATGTTTAATAGAGATGAATGGTTCACCATCTGCGTTGGCACCTATCCAAGTGGGGATATGTAGGTGGTTTCAAAACTCCAATGAGATTCCACATCTAAAGAGAATTAGAATTATAAATTACTTAATCAGACAATCTCATGACGTGATTCGTTTAACAGAATTAATTTTTTTTAATTGTGCTCTGATCTCATAATTTGAAAATCAAATTTTAAATTAATTAATTCCAATTTAGTATCAATTTAATTTATTTTCTAGTCTTACCGAAGGGGGAAGGGAGTTTTTCCAGCAAGTAACGAATTTTGTTATTAGTATATCATCTTCATGTGGGTTTGGACTCTTACCCTTGTAAACTAAAGGAACGATAGAGAAGAAATTAATTATGAGCAATTTATTCCTTTCGATGTCACTTTTAACATCTGTAAGGTGTATTACCTTGATCTACACAACAATCCAATATTGGTACAGCAATTGATAAAGGTGTCATTAATGCAATATTCTTAAGAGTGCCTTCTCTGTTGACTGTGCCATCTTTGTTGAACTGCATTTCGAATTGATCATTTTTTATTTTCAATGATATACAAAAATACTCATGTACGAACTGACATTCACAGAAATTATGTACGTATACTCACATTGCCTAATCTTCGACCAAAACATTTTATGAAGGCCCTAACTTTCTGGAGATCATTCTCTGCGTTCACTAGGTCCTCTGGCGAAATTAAAAACATTTATTATTGCTGTGAAATATTTGATATATTAGTGATCAAACATGAAATCTCATTCTATTCATTTAGAACAACAGTGGAATACGAACCTTCGGTCAAACCGTGTTGTTTACGACATGCTTCTCTTCCTTCGCGCCAAGGATCAATGAGACTTTGCTAGTTAAGTGGAAAAGAAGTTATCAAAGTGGAACGCATCGTGAGGGTTTTGCCTTACTCAAAATTTTATTCTAATCTATTTCACTCTCAAAAAAAAACTGAGACTTGTCCGGATACTCGGTGGATTTGACTAAACATCCTCAAGACATTGATTTATGTGCAAGAAACGGTTAAAACCAAAACTGTAAAGTAGAACGTCTGAAAAAAATGGAATTTTCTTTATGCGGAATCGGAAATGCTTAACTCACGTCTAGATGTCATTCTCATTCGTCAGATTTTGTCGTGAGATAACAATGCAGAAATGTAAAATAATTTTTAGAGTGAAAACTACGATAAGGTCAACCTGTTGTCGTTCCGGTCCCCATTCTCAGTTCGATTTCTTCGAATGTAGATATTTATTAATGATTGAGAAATTAAAAATCTTTTTCGGTAAAGCGTGGAAAAAAATAAGAACAATCATCCCATCAAGTCAAAATTGACGAAATATTCCAGTTTATTAAAATATTGTGATCTGGAGCCAAAAAACGAGAATACGGACACCACAGGAAATATAAATTAACCGTACGGGTCTTCTTCACACGTCACAAAAACAATCAAATGGTTGAATTTAGGGTAAAGTTTCAAATTTTTCCACTCACTCTGTTCTCCACAGCTCCACTTGCTAGAGTTACGAAGAGTAAGACGGCAAAAGCTTGGCTGGCGTTCATGATGGCACTTATTATATTTTGTATTCGAAATGTGCGGAAGAAACTCTTTTATAGCGGCCAATTTCAAGGAAAAGTCATTTCTATTTACCATTAAGTCTCATTAATTATTTACAGATCCAGAAAATTGACTGATAATATGCAGAATTCATATTTCGACTTTGCAAATCAAGAAGATAAGAGATATTTTTCACTGCGAATCATTCATGCGGCAGAGCTGCGCGGCGAACATATGTTCTTACGATGTACACTCGCAATTTCAGATTACTGACCACACTTTCCGGATAAGACTCTTGGTATTCCGTCTACACCAAATTCAAATGGCGATATTTTTTATGCGCAAATAAATATTAAATATTCAAGAAATTTGAAGAAAAAAACGGTAATATTGGACATTATTCAAGTTTTATCTCTCTACATTTTCAGTGAGAGAATTACTATTGTTCCTTGTAAATAAACGTATTCTTTTGAAACATTCATGAAATATTAGTTTATTGCATTGTTTTTTGATGAATTTTCAACGGTAATGAATTTGGAATTGGAATTTGGAATTCGAGGTTCCAGCTTTTTCTTCATATGAACGGAATTCCCTGATAATTCTCGATAGAATAACGGTCTCTGAAGGTGAATCAATTTGACCAAATATTCAAACTTCAAATATAGTCTTTATTTATTATTACCAGAACAGAAACAAAAAGTATTAGACAATTTCCAAAATCATATTTGTACATTCGACGCAATTATTACATAGTCCATTACGAAAATATTGAGAAGAGGATGACAATCACCACTTCTTGCAGTTGTCTAGACAGGGATAAACAGGTGCCTCCAAAACTCCCAAGACATTCCACATCTGACGAAAGAAATCATTATTAGTCGATACTTTGCATGTTTTTAATTATTCTATTATGCCAGATATTTTCAATGAGGAAAGAAAAGCTCTTAATTCCCGCCCAAGTCAAGTACCTCGCAAGCCAAAATGCAGTTTCCCAGTCATTTAGTTTCATCCCTCTACTATGAATAATATATCTCACTGTTCTTTTGCTTAATTTTTCTTTCCAGAATTTGTGTAATTGCTATCTTATTTTAAAATCATTTGAATTTTCATCTTTCTATGATGATTTGAGTTTCATGAGTACTGGGGGTAGAGGGAACTTGAAATACTCGAGAAGTGAGTCTTATTTATATTTCAGTAGTAGAAATTGAATGAATGAATATCTCCTGACCAACGAAGCCATTAAAAAGTAATATCATGAAATAAGAATCTAATATGACGATCGATAAAATCGATTCCTATAATATATCTCACCGAAACCGGCAGCATCTTTCTCCAGCAGGTGCTAAAATCAGCCAGGAGGACATCAATTTCATGTGGATCTGGGCATTTACCTTTGTAAACTTGAAAAATCGAAGAAAGGATAAGAATTTAGAGTCACTAACAACAATTAGTCATTAATTCATGCTAAATTAGGAATTATTCTAACCTCGATCTATGCAGCAGTTCATGATTGGCTTAGCGATCACCAGAGGACACATTGGCTCGACAGTCTTGAGGAGGACTTCTCTGTTAATTGAACCATCTTTGTTGACCTGAATTAGACATTCATTATCATTAATGCTGAATGATATAAGATGGTTTTCATTAGTGATTGAAGATTGAAAAAATTCATATATACTTACAGTTCCCAACTTACTTCCAAGACACACCAAGTACTTCCTTACTTTTTGAAGATTCTTATTTCCTTCTCTCATTTGTTCTGTTGAATAGAGGACCATTGATTATTACAGGTAATATTTAATGTATGGAACAATATGTATGAGTTAAGTCGAATACATGATCTATCGGTATAGAAAACTGGTGAAATAAAAACCTCTAGTTAAGCCACATTCATCACGACACATTTCTCTGACTTTGCCCCAAGGATCAATGAGATGTTCCTAATTGAGTGAAAGAGAAGTCATTAAGTGAATAAAATTATTGAATTGAAGGATGAAATTTCCTAATTTATTACTCACTTCGTGCGCCATAACCACTACGCTTGCAACGGCAACGAAGAGCAAGAAAGCGAAGTATTTGATGGCGTTCATGATGACAGCTGCAATGATTCTACCCTGAAATCCCAGAAGACACTATCTTTTATACTGATGAAGATTGGAGAAATCATGTTTGTTTATCATAATTTTCCGTTTATTGTAGACAGATTCATAAAATACATCAATGACCAAAATATTTCCGATGTTGTTCATAAAATGCATTGATAAAAGATCTGATTATAGATGCTCCATCCACAATTAACGAAGCTAAGAGACGAACTCGAATGATAAAAATCCTCATTTACCATCGCTTTTGCTTTTAACAAAGAAATTGTAAATCATTTGAAATTCAGGATATTTGCGTCTTATTAATGGATTATTTTCCATGGAATTCTTCGAGACATACGAAACATTAGCACAGTTTGTTTGGGGACAAAGGTAGCCGCATGCTGATATCTGATACGGAATTGTTCTCTGTTTGTTTTTCGTAACGTAGAAATAATATATCTTTCCCAGGCGTCATAAAGAGAAGACTTAATTCTTGAGTATTTCAATTCCTCCTTATCCCCAGATGGATATTAGATAAGATGTTAAACAATTACACAAATTCTGAAAAAATATGACTGCACTCGGAATCGCTCTCCGGAGAGTATCGGATCTCCCATCTTTCTACTTTCCGGGCGGCTGTTTTAACTCAATTGTACTGCATGAAGCTATTCACATAATGAACAGGAGCAATTGATGGAAAAGGTGATTCTTCCTATAGAGTAAGATGACGTCAAGTGGACCCCCCCTTTTCTCACTTGATCATGAAATATAAGTTTGTATAATTGAATGTGAAGTAGTCACTATCGGTAATTAACACCTGAAACAGTTTTTGATCATTTTCATCTCAACAACATTTTTTTTGCAATGAAAATTTTGAAGACTTTTGAGTAAAAAATAGATTACAAAGGAACCGTTAGGGATAACCTATTGAAATTTTCAGGGTTCATTGTTGACTATCCATATTTCGATAAACAATGTGGAACGTGGAGTTATTTATTTATTATCATATTGTTAATTAACTTTTAAGTAAACAAATGCCAATTTTGATGACTTTTCCCGCAAGTTAGGATATTTTTTTGTTTAGTTACGTGCACTAACATTAAAGTTACATATTCCGCAAGAAAATTCCACTGCCCACAAGTAGTTTGAACAATATGAGGTAATTTATCAGAGGATGGTGAGCGCTGGCTATATAGCGCCACTGAGTTGATTTTAAATCCAGTAATTTATGATTTGTAAAGGAATGTATTTTATTATTATACGTAATTCATGCAATAAATGAATGAAATAAAGTTTTTATCCACAAACAGAGGCATGAAACAAAAAAATTATGAAAATAGAAAACTTACAGTAAAGCGTTACTTTTGTTATTATTTTTTTTTAATGTTCCCAGTGATAATTTTTTACATATTTGGAACATGACTATGAATTTTAATAAAAAAAATTCAATTCTAAAAAAGGCATCGGTAAAAAAGACAATTTTCCGTTGATACGGAAAAAATCAGGAAATTTGGCATCTCGATCTTTACAACAGTCACAATTGCCGAAGGATAGAAGCCGCTGCTCTTTGTAATGACAACTGTTTTGTCTATAGTACTAGGTTCATTGATTCATATTATATATCGATCGTTACTAAAACCAAACGTAGGATGAAGTGGGATGGAATGAACATTCTAATCGAGTGGAGTGGAACTTCTTCTATCCATCTTATCTATATCAGAGATTTTTCAATGCATGTACCGCTGCTCGTTCACTTCAATGTGTTGATTCTATTTGATGATTTCGCTTACTATTGAAGCTCCCACAAGACTAATTCCTCTCACAGGTTGCTTCTGGAAATCAATCCATCATTTTGGGATAAAAATCCATTTGAACGGACTTCACTAACCATATCAACGGAACATTGAAGTGAGCATTGAAGTGAAGCGTGCATAAGGATAAATCAATGTGACCAGATATTTAAGTTGCAGTTATATTTTTTTATTTGGTATCAAGAGAATAGCAGCAACAAGTATTGCTCCATTTTCAAAACGATGATCATACATTCGACTCAATTGTTACAGACTCCATTACAAAACTATTCAGAAGAGAATGGCATTACCATTTTTTGGAGCATTTGTTTAAACGGTGATAGAAAGGTCTTTCCAATACTCCAATGACATTCCACATCTGGTAAAAGAAATCATTATTAGTAATCATGGACGCAGTAATGTAGCAAACGTATTGGCAATGTCGTGGTGAAACGAGGAAATTGGATATTTCGTAGCTTTTTAATCATTCAATCATGCCAGATATTTTCAACAAAAAATGAAATCTATCAAGTCCTGCTATTAATTCCTGAGTCAAATACCTCGTGAGCCAAGATTCAATTTTCGAATTATCTCGCTTCATCACTTCACTATTCATAATATATCTCACCGATTTGGGTAACATGTTCTTAAAGCAGGTGACAAAATTAGCCACAAACACATCAACTTCATGTGGATTTGGAACTTTACCCTTGTAAACTTGAGGAACAAAAGAATGAATAAGAATTTCGAGTCAAGAACAACAATTTGTGATCGATTTATGAGAAATCAGGAATTATTATTACCTTGATCGACGCAGCAGTCCGTGATTGGTCTAGCGATCGTCCGCGGACACATTGGTTCTAGACCCTTGACGATGACTTTTTTGTTAATCGTGCCATCTTTGTTAAGCTGGATTACACATCAAATGTCATTAATACTGAATGCCATGAGATGACGTTCATTAGCTATTAAGAGTTGTAGAAATTCTTGTGTACTTACATTTCCAGTAGTATGACCGTGACACACTAGGTACTTCTTCACTTTTTGCATATCCGTGTTTCCCGCTCTTAGTTGTTCTATTGGATAGAAGATCGCCGATTATTACAGGTAATACTTAATGTATGGAACAATATGTATAAGTTGACCCGAAGATATGATTCATCTATGTAGAAAAACAATGAAATACAGACCTCCGGTTAAACCACATTCGGTACGACACGTTTCTCTGACTTTGCCCCAACCATCTATGAGGTGGTCCTAATGCAGTGCAACAGAGGTTATTGAATCAGTGAAATTATTGAATTGAAAGATAGAGTTTCTAAATTTATTACTCACGTCGTGCTCTATAACATTTGCGCTCGCGGCGACAACGAAGAGCAAGAAAGCAAAGTACTTGATGGCGTTCATGATGAGAGCTGCAATGATTCTACTCTCAAATCTCAGAGGATACCATCTTTTATACTGATGAAGATCGAAGAAATTAATTCTTGTTTGATATTATTCTTAATTTATTGTGTACAGATTCATAAAGAGCATCGCTAAAACATGTAATGTCACAGGCTAATTCCACAAATGATCGAGATAAGAGATGAATTCGAATGACAATGAATCTTCATTCGTTGTCGCTTTCCTCTTTAACAAAGGAATCGCAAATAATTTGAGATTCAGGGAAGAATGCTGTAAAGCCGACCGGCGGGCAATGTTTTCCTAAATCATATATTGCTTTCCATTCCGCAATACATCTACATTTCACTTTGCTTGCTCATTTCATCTCATTCTTGATTTTTATCTGTGGATTATTGTTTTCGAAATTGTTTTGGTACATCCAGCAATATAGTTTATGTGGGTACAAGGGTAGACACTTGCTTGCATCACATACGGAATCGTTCGTGACTGTTGGGTTACATTCCTCAATTCTATTGATGAAGCTGTCCACATCACCACAGGAAGAATTAACGGGAAAAGTGATTCTCTCACATAAGAGGGGTTGAAGGATTTTTCAGCTATATGAGGTAGTGAATTTTGAGACGTGCCGATTTTTCGCTGAAAAGTTGGGGGTCGTGCAGAAATGATACCGTGATACAATAATAATAATTATCACGATTTCACCTCCTTCACACTTTTCTTTGGTCGGGACAGACTCAGAAACAATCCCATACGTACGCTTGAGCGAAATTTCGTGTCAGAACTTTACAAAAAATTAAGTTCTCTAAATGCATTTTGTAACTACTCAATTTCTTGAGAGAAAGGCTTTTTATACTGTTGAGCATCGAGAAGATGATCATAAAAATCTATCTCCTTTGTTGGCCTTTTGTTGAAAACATCCGATAATGAATAATTTGAAATCTAAATAAAATAAATTTCGCCGTATTTGTCAGGAATACCGCCATACTTATGAGGAACCACATTTAAAATTATCCATTCGGAAGCAAATTGCTAGTGAATTAGCAGACATCGCTATATATCATTCCCCATAGATTGGGTTAATGGTCGGAGAAAAATATGAGTTTTCAGCCATGGAAACCTGGAATTGTCGTGGAATGTTGAGCTCGCAATTTATTGGCCACTCTGTATTGGAATGAGATTGCATGAGAAACAATTAACTTTAGTAAATAATTAATATGTGATAATATTTTTATTAACACTACGAAGTACAGTAGCAGCGAGTACTACCCAATGTCAGAATGTTAATCACTCATTCGGCAAAGTTGTCATACATTTCATTACAAATATTTTGTGAAGGGGATAGAAATTAGCACCCCTGGCATTTTTCCAAAAGGGGATAAACCGGTGGTGCCACTACTCCAATGACGTTCCACATCTATAAGAATGAAAAATTATTAAATATACACACCCAATAAAATGGAACTAGGTAATCTAGTGGCAAATGGAGACGAGGCGATACTTCTCATCTGCTCGATTAATTAGATTATCTCGTTAATGATTGGCATTAGAGAGAATCGTAAGGACTTTCTGATAACAAATATTTTCAGCCTGATTAAGATTTAACTTCTGACTCATCTCATTCTACCACGTATTAATGCAATTTCTTACCGATGAGGGGACTAAGCTCCTCCAGCAATTGCCGAATTCAGCCAAGAGTATAGCAGCATTGTCTGCATTTACACTTTCACCCTCGTAAACTTGAAAAACAAAGAAAAGCGCAATTTTTTTTTGCCGACAATATAAACTCGTTATTGATTACTTAAGTATCAGGAAATATTATTACCTCGAGCATTGCAACACGAAAAAATTGGCTCAGCGATTACCAAAGGACACATTGGTGTAATAGTCGGGAGGAACCGTTTTTTGCTTGGTGAGCCATCTTTGTTGAGCTATATTACACATTCATGATTATTAATATTCAATCAAATACAATGAATTCCATTCATTAAGAGTGTTCATGCATACTTACATTGCGTAACTCGTTGCCCATACAAAGCAGGACGTCCTTCACATTCCGAAGATCCTCGTCTCCTTCTACTTTTAGTTGTTCTGTTAAGATGTGAATCATTTATTATGACATGTGATATTGAATGTATGGATCCACATATGTAGAAAATAAGTTGAATATATGATTCAACTATAGAGAGAAATAATAAAATACGAACCCGCGGTAAAACCACACTTTTCACGACATATTTCTCTGGCTTTGCCCCATGGATCAATGAGGCGTTGCTGATTGAGTGAAAGAGAAATCATTTAATAAATTGAATTATTGAATTGAGGATAAAGTTCATAAATTTGTTACTCACTCTGTGCTCTACAACATTTCCGCTAGCCGCGGCAATGACGAGGAAGAAGGCGAAACGTTTGATGGCGTTCATGATGACTGCTACGATGGTTCTGTTTTGAAATTTAGAGGAAAAAGATCTCTTATATAGTGGTAATGTTAGGGAAAGCGCGACGATCATTCGTTATCATTCTCCGCCCGTTGTGCACAAACTTATTCAGGTGCACTGATGAAAAATATACAACTTTGTTTTCTATGGAAACTAATCCTCATTCAAGGTCACTTTTTTGAATAAATCTTTTTGAATAAGTATGGTTCTTATTTACAAAGCATGAATTTCCGTGAAGTTTTCCTGTAAGCTTGCATCAGTGTGGTTCAGACAGATGAGAGATAGAAAGCACGTTTGTGTCACGTATGGAATCGTTCTCAAGCTTCAGAGTGGAAGAATCAATTGTAGAAATAAAGCAGAGAGCCACTCTGCACATCCAATCTCTATGCGTTCGACAATATTCTGCTAATTCCATCGACGATAATTTTTTAGATGATTGAAATTTTTTTTAATGAGAACGAAGAGATTTGAAGAAAAGACAGGATGTATACTTTAAGGTGGTATATGCAGTTAGTACTTTGATTGAGAGATTTTTTAGTTAAACTCAATCATTCTGATTCGTAGAAGGGCATTCAAAGGGACAAATAGGTGTAGGACGGCTTTTTTACAGTGATTTTTATGATTTTTTTGAACACATATGGAATTTATATAATTTATTGATATCGTGAGGTCATTTGACAGATATATATTGGAGAATACGTCACTGGAATTTATCTTCAGCATCGAATGCAATCCCATTGCAGTAGAAAATTTTCCTACCACCTATGAAGTTCAGCTGAAATGAATATTATTAATCATTGATATCTCCAACTGGAGTTGAGAAATTCGAGGGAACTTCAATTCACTTGAGAATTATGGATCGAACTCGACCATCACATTAACATTCTCTCACCCTATCCTTCAATTCTTACGATAAAATACATCACAAAAAATCAATGGCCATAAATGATAATTGATCAGGTAATGAATTTGCATATTCTTTATTTACAATGAAGATAACAGCGCGTTGTTTTTCTTCACTCGTAATACGTAAGCGCAACTCATTTTTCAAACAACTAGTCAGTGATTCCTCGGAACCTATTTGATTCTTTACTTGTAGCAGTGCTCCAAACGGGGATATACTGGAGGTGCGAGGGCTCCAATGATGTTAAATATCTGCAATAAGAAAAATCAGCATTAAATTCAACTAAATCTCAAAAGTGATTCTCGTTAATGATTACATTATTTCCATTTATAAAAAACTTCATGGAAAATCATCGGAAAACCTTTTTGATGGTAACTCCTTCTCAATTGCTATCGTTACTTACCTCAGGGGAAAAGAATTGTTCGAAACACTGGATGAAACCAATAAAATAGTCAGCAATTTCGTGTTTAGGTGGAACTCTGCCTTGATACACTTGCAAGAAAAAGAAACCGGATTTATTTATTCAATAATAGAAATCTCGTACTGAATGTTGAAGTATTCTGTGATAATTACCTTGGTCGTTACAGCAACGTATAATTGGCGCAGCAATCACCACAGGTATTTGAAGTTCAATATGCTTGATTTCAAGATCTACGTCAACTGTGCCATTCTCTCTGAGCTAAACTTCAATGATTATAATAAATATTATTTAGTAAATAAAAGATGTATTGCTTGAAATTTGGATATACTTGCATGTCCCAATTCTGTTGCAAGACAAGTGAAGTAGTACTTTAAACTCCGAAGATTATTCCTTGAACTTGCGAGTTGTTCTGTTCAAACGAGCAACATCGATCAATATTGATTGGAAATGAATTCATATATTTTTTATAGACGCATTTGATCATATGAATTCATTCGTTTAGGTCACTCATAAATACGAACCTTTTGTTAAGCCCATTTTTTTGCGGCAATTTTCTCTTTCCCGACGCCATGGATCAATGAGTTCCTTGAACAAAGATCAAGGGCAAAATTGAGAAAGTAACAATTGCATGAAAGGATGAAACACGTGAAATACTTACTTCTCCACTGGCAAAAGCAACGAAAACCAAAAACAATGAATACTTGATGAAATTCATTTGGTCAGATTCGACAACTCTGCTCACTAACTATCAAAGTCCCCAAGAAAAACTCCTTTATACTCGTAACGACGGAAAAAATCAAAATAAATATTCTCAATCTTCATTCACTTGGTGCAGGTAACAAATATTCGCAAGTATTAATTTTGTTATCAAATAAGATAAGTGATGATGCGAAATCTAAACAAGTAATTTTGCAACGTGTCCGTTTATCTGTTTGCGTTGCTCGAAAAACAGTCTCTTGTTATCTGAGATTTTGCCATGTGAAGAAATATACATTTCGTACAGAAATTTCATTAGTCAACACATCGTTCTCCTTTAAATCTATTGTGATGATTTCTTGCTATTGAGTCAACCGAAGATTTTCTATTCGGGTTCTTTATCAACATCATGGAAAATAGTAGTACAAAATGCATCATGCCTAACCATCAAGTTAGGAAATTATCCCATAAAATTTGATAATAAATTTTTGTCAAGAATATTTTTACTTAGAAATTATTGACGAAAAAATTTCTTAAATTGAAATTGATTCAACTCAGGTCTCATGTATAGCTTTCAAAGTGAAATCCAATTTTTATGTAAATTTCAATGCAAACAGGAAAATTTTAATTCATTATTAGCTAAAAAATATTAAATCTCAGATGAAGCAATTTCAATTCCAGAAATTTTTTCATCAAAAATTTATAAGGAAAAATATTCTTGACAAAAATTCGTTTTCCCTCCCAGTGTAGTGGAAGGAGCAGTCGAACGACGCAAAAAGGGATTAGGGGGAATACGAGCAGCTTCCGAAAGTGCAACTTACGTGAGTTTACTATATTTGAACATTTGAATTAATTAATTACTATTCAATCATAGGAAAACTCCACTGAGATGTTGGAAAATGTAATTAATTGGAAGTGAGCAGCGGCATAAACTGTACTGTTCAAAACGTATAAATAAAAAAAGGAAATAAGAAGTGCACATGACTTATTTATAAACTTTTTATTTATCGCAACTTTTTTTAATCAAATTTCTCTTTTCCCGAATATATTATGAGTGAGAGTCGGGTAAAGTGGAACGGTGAGCAGTGTGTCCTAGCATTGCATATTGCTATCTATTTTGCATTGTGCCACCGTTCCACTCTGCCCCATCCTCCCTTACTTCCACTGAAACACTCAAAAAAATTTCTTAGATCTATAATAATTAATAGTCTAAATTTGGTACGTGATGCTCGAACGTCTAATCAGGTGATTTTACGCGGCAGCAGGAGTAATTATTTTGAGATTAAGAGCTAAAATATTTTGAATCCCTAAATTATAGTAGATTTGAGGATTATAGTACTGACGTTATTTTGCACAGCATAAGTAGAGAAATTATAGTATGTGCTACAGTTAGATTATGGTTGCCAACACTGGTTAGTAGCAATAAATACTATTCAATTTCCAAATAGCTTATCACTGATTAGCCCAAAGTCCTCCAATCTTCCACTAAATAACATTCGGAAAAGAGAAGCACTCCTTATTCACCATCTTTGGAATTCCTCAAAAGGACGCCATCTGGATGGTTCTAAGACTCCAAGGGCATCATAGATCTGAAAAAGATAATAATCGAATTTCAAAAAGGAAGAGATGAATAAAGGAAGGAAGTGATGTCGCTATTACCGATCCAGCCAACATATCGCCGAAGCAAGTATTGTAGTCAGCTAGTTGATCAAGACTTCCGACAATCGGATTTCTACCATAAGCTGCAGAGAAAAATTAATGTTATTTCAATAACCCAGATGTTTTATCAAAATGAGAAGAATGTACATTGGTTATTACCTAGGTAGATACAGAGAGGTACTGCTCGCTGAAGAATTAGTGTAGGTATACTTCCGCTAAGGTTTTTGATGAAACGATCTTGAACGACTCTGTAATCCGGAGTTACCTGAAAAATATTGAAGATATTGTATTAGTTCCTCGAAGGAATGAACGCTTATTGAAATATTTTGGGCAAGCTCACTTGGCCCGACGATTGTCCAAGACAAGCCAGAAAGGGGCTTATTTTTCGGAAATCCCTCCTTCCAGCTATGAGTTGTTCTGCCGAAATGAAAAACATTCATTATCAAATTCAATAACTAATGCATACACGAAAAAGAAGGTACCTGATTCTCGTCGTGAAAGAAACGTAATTTACGACTCGCGTTGAAAGAAACCTGAACTGCGTTGTTGTGATACGTCATCCTGAAATTTCTGGAAACGTACTTCACGTTTCTCGAGAAACGAGACTTACGATTATTCCGAAACGAAATTTCCTTGTCTTCGAAAACGTGACTTACCTTTCTCCGCAAACGTGATTCAGGTTTCTCTGCAAACCTGAATCAGGTATCTCTATAATTTTTTTATGAAAAATAATATTTCTTTTACTACGAGAATCTGGTACCTTTTTTCCATGTACTTCAATTTTTTATTCATTTTTTACTCATACATGTGGATTTAGATGAATGAAATTTGAAATAAAAGCACACATTAGGAGAAATAATGAGATACAGACCTGGGGTGTAATTGAATCTTTTACGGCATGTCTCTCGTGCGTTTTTCCGGGGATCTGGGAAGTTCTGAAAAATTGGAGAATAAATAAATCAAGAATAAATAGAGTTGGGGTATTGAAAAAAACGGCATTTTTCTGTCAGACACTTGAATGAAAGCAATCGTCAAGTTGAAGCTAATAATTGGTTCCTTTGCTCACTATACGGAAAATAAAGAATAGAGAAAATTATGGTTCCGTACAATAATCCAGGAGCACTCGGTTTTTTCTGATATATTTATAGCAGTGAATATGAGAAATCGTCATTAAAAAATAGATTGTACTAGAAATTCGTTGTTTTAAATATTATATATTTTTTATGACCGTTGTAATTTTATTGAAAGGAAGAAATTGCCTCATCGGTCGAGCTTTTAAATGAACATCATATATAGTCAAGCTCGACTGATGAGGCCGTTTGTTGGTTTCACTAGCAACCTATTCAAAATTGCACATGAGGAATAAAAAAATGAGATTAGAAGATGAAATTTCATGGTTCTAGAATGATAATTTTTGTTGATCCTGTATTATTTTTTGTTATTCTGATCACAACTTTTGCAGTACTAACCTCAATGTTTTTCATGACCTTGTCAGATTTCGTTTCATCCCACACGATAATTTCCAATGATATTAATATAATTGATCAAATTTATGTGAATTTGTTACTTACTATGAACACACTACAGGATTAACCTAGTGCATATTAATTTGTCTCAGATTACCTGCGTATAATTCGCTATTATTCCATCTTCGAACGCATTCCTTGCCGCAGTTGTTTCAGTTGCCAAAACCACGAAAATGAAGAGAAAGATACACTCGGCGATATGCATGTTGCCAGCTGCAATGATTCTACTGGTTAGTTGTAGTATTGGTAAGCCCGAGTCTTTTTATAACACTGGCTTGCAAATGAATAAATGGTCGTTCGTTAATTCATTCCCAATTCAGAGGAACAGAATTCAATGATAAAGATAAAAACTGCAAACATGAAGTTGATCTTTCATGTTTGAAATGTTTAATATTTTTTTAGTTTAATATTTTTTTAGTTCAATATTTCGCACTGTTGATTCTCCAATCCATCGTGGTTAAATATTAATTTTACGATAATCATATTTCAAGTTGTTGTGATGAAATAATAAGTTGAGAGATGAGGATATAAAGCAAAGAGCAGGGAGTCACAGTAGACGTAGAACTGAAATAATAGCAGTGCCAATGGAACAACAATATAATGAACAATAAGAAGAGGGGGGTTAGATGAACTGGTGAGGGAAAATGGATATGTTTGGACCATGTCTCTAGAAGATAATTTTTCATTATATAGCAACAAATCAGCCTGTCTATCAATCTAGTAGGTGAATGTAGGATAAAGTACCCAGAGTCAAAAGGGCGTAACTGCCATTTTTTTGCTGACTACAAAAAAGGGCGTAAGTTAGTAACTTTATGAAAAAATAAATGTAGATTAAATTTTTATACATTTTTAAAAAAATGGCACTTACGCCCTTTTGATTCTAGGGCGACGATATATTGATAATTCTGTATGCTCATACAGAAAATATATTGATCTAAATATGTGATCCTTCGGGTCAGTTGTCTTGCTGAATAATGATTAGTACACAAAAACGCAGGATACCCCAATTTCACAGATATTAGTTCTTGCTATGACTCTAATTGAAGTTCTACGGTCTAACCTACAACATAATACTTCCTACTCATCAATTGATATCGTCTCGCAACAAATATACCTACAATATCCGGTAATATCAGCCATTCAAAAGCGAATAAACGAATTATTCAGGGCAACCATATCAATCGGTATACCATGAAATTACCCAGAACTCCTTTGACTAATGTTAAGTGAAAAGAATTGAATTGAATGTTATGCTTTTTCAAAACGAATGTTATTATACAAAACATATCGAACTAAGAATAATCGCAGCAAATTATTTAGATTAGAGAATCCAACTGAAATGATGTTTTCATTTATATTCAGATAATGAACGGCATATAATTATGTATTTTTAGTGTTAATATTAGTGACCTTCATTTTTTCACATGCATCACTCATGTAACTGGAATAAGGAAAAGGCACATTTTCAATAATTTTAGGAGGAGAAACCATTTTCAATTAGCACTTGTGACAGTTATTTGAAGGGTGATGTATAGGTGGCTTCAGACTTTCAACCATATTTCAGATCTGAAAGGGGGAATTATTAAGGTAGGAAGAATTTGACGATCCTGAGGATTGCATTAATGTCAGAAGAGCTCTTTCCATTGAGCCCTGCACAATGTTTGGCGTTGCACGGTGCATAAATGTAAGATCAATCACGGCTAAAATTCCTCGAATAGATAATTTCATTATGGAGATAACTAGAGACTACTTCAACGGAATAGCACAAATAAACAACGAAACCACCAAATCACTCAAAATAATAGACCCAATCATTGCAAACGTAACAGCACAAATCGGATATCCGGCGCCACGATATTTCACACACTACGATAGAACTGGCATCACCAAATATAGCAACAATGTACCCATAATTCATAGAATTAACTTGCAGCCATCGAATTTAACCTGAATCTTTCATATTCATCTAATATCATACTCAGAAATCTTACACTTCGTTGCATGTATAAGCATAATATTCATGTCAGTCTGACTGTAAGTTTTGTGTTCGAACGAAGGAAGTATCAATCCAAATAATTTCTGCTAAGTTTTAAATTCCGATTCTTACAATCAATGATATCAGAATGAAATTGAAAGTCAGGGAATATAAACCTTCATTCATTATCTTTGTATAGCTTTTCATCTCTTTTCGAATTGAGTTTTTCGACTTGACCTGCTAGTCTGCGTCCCTCAGAAATATAGGGAGACAAACGTCATCGGGATGATGACATTTTCAAATTGAGACAACAATAAATGAAGAGTAAGAAGAATAAATCCTCAGTAGTAACAACTGTAATCACTGTTCTTTTTCCCCTTATCATCTGAGAAACGCGTGGAACCTTGAATGCTGTGCTCTGATCAGTCCAAATACAGAATCAGAAGGAGAATCAAAAATATATTTATTTTCTGCTTCATTATATACAGAAGAACAGAACACAGTTATAAGAGATGGTAAACATTTTTATCGATGAGGCTATACTTACCTTTTCAATCGTTTTCAATTCATATACTCGTTTATCCCCAATCAGGGACGAGGAATTCATCCTCAAATCTTTTTGATATAGTCGCTAAGCAACTGGGATTTCAGAATATATATTTGATCATTCCGATAATCAGGTTGTGCATGTGTGTAGAATATTAACCGCATAATGGAGTGATTTACAATAAGAATTTCTTCTTCTGTTCAGTTGGAAGTTGCAAGGTGATACAAATGTATATAATGTATATAATGATAATTTATGTGAAATTTGATTTTGATTAATTTTTCGAATTATTGTGTCTTTCTTCAAATTTACGACCGTGAATAATTTAGGGAGTATGGACAGTGAAGGAACTTTAGTTTTAGATATAGTAGGACTATACGCCCATGACTTTTGCAGGTGATTGCAAAAGTCACATGATTGCAATGAAGAGTAAGGAGAATGAGCATTTCACGCACGAAGATACTTCATAACGAAGCTCCGAATCTTTATACGGTCTTTATAGAAATGGCTTGCCAAGGTAGCGAAGAAGAAGAAGAACATAAAGTTAATCATAATTATAATGGCAATGATTCTCTTTACCAACTGTCAGATACGCAACAAAAGATACCTCTTATGCAATTGAATTCAGGAAAAAAGTGAGAAATTATGTTTGCAAATATTTGGATTATCTGAATTATCTGAATTATTTACTACAGAACAATAGAATTTACGCATAAATGATGTAATGCATAATTCTAATCTTCAACCCTAATAAAATAAATTGTGCGAACAATTCATTTTATTAGGGTTGAAGATTAGAAGTTTGGGAAGGAATGAAGGGAATTTTCAATTATCTTATAGCGGTAAGGATTTAGGATTATGAAATTTGATAATGATGTCAAAACAGCTTGCGAGTCGTTCTAAATTCTTAAATGTATCTCTAGAATTATGAACCTTCGTTTGACAGAACAATGGATTCTGTTCATCCTTCCTGCTCCTCCACAAAATAACGAACAGTAGTCAATTTTTTTCAGTGGAAATGAATACTACTTAATTTTTCGAAAAGCTATTTTATTGATTCAATTTAGTATAAAAAATGTTTTGTTTGAAGAATTTTCGAAACAAAAAGATGGTTATCAATTACCATCTCTTTGAACAAGTATTCAAAGGAGAATATGTAGGTGGTTCAGTAATTCCAAGGAGTTCCCAACTCTGAAAATATAATGATTATGAAATACGAAGGAAAAGCAAAAGAATCAACAAAAAATATATCCTTCCTTACCCCAGGAGGTGCTTTACGTTGAAAACACTTGACGAAATTCAGGAAGAGAGGAATCCTTTCATGGTGAGGTGGTATTTCACCGTGATAAACTTGATTAAGGGAAGAATAATGAATTCGTTATTAATAATGTAAGTTTCCCATGTGAGATAGAATTGCGGGGAACCGCTATGAGTATTACCTTCATCTACACAGCAGTCAATTATTGGTACGGTGATAATCATAGGCGCCAACAGTTTAAGAGACTTAATAAGGGCGTTTCTATTGAAGGTATTATCCTTGTTGAGCTGAATCCCGAATTAATCATTATGAGCATTGAGTAATAGCTGATAATATTCACTTATGAACGAAAGAATGACGACAAAATCAAAATATACTTACATCGCCTAATCCATGAGCGAAACAAACGATATACTCTTGGAATTTCTCATCGTCATTCTGTATAACTTTGAGTTGTGCTATTCAAACCGAAAACATCAATTGTTATGTATGAAGATGAATGTACGGGATTAATTGAAAAAAAAACTTTGAATACGAACCTTCGGATAAGTGCATGTGCTTACGACATGATTCTCTGATTGGCCTCCGAGGATCAATGAGATTCTGTGGATTGTGAGAGCGATGCATACTACTGCCACTTGTCAATGCAATGAAGAGCAAGAAGACTGTCAACAAACACTGAGTGGCAATCATGATGACAGCTGCTTTAATTTTTACTTACTGGAAAATACATGACGCAGTACACCTTTTATAGTACCCAATACGGAAACAATCTTCAAATCATGAATCAAAATGTTTTTCAGCTTCGGATCTTTGTTTACAGAGCAACTAATCTTAGTAATAAAATACGATATTCATATGATGCGTGATATTTATACTCACGCATCCTCGAGACTCAAGGAAAGTTTCGGAGATACGCATGCTCGACGGAACAACAAAATTAAATTCCCAACGAAATCCTAATATGGACGGTAGGACGTCTTTCAACATACAATTGATTCGAACTTTGGAAATTTCACAATTACTTTGATAACCAAATCTCTAAAATAATACGGGGACAAGCTACCACTGATCAACTGAAGAAAACAAAATTCTAGTGATAAAAATGCGTATTTGTGATGGTTTCATGTCAAAATAACACACACAGAAATAACACACAAAAAAAAATTCACGCAATAATAACACATGCAAAAATAACACAGCACAAAAATAAGTCAAATCAATCATAACACGCAGCAATAATAACACATAACAATATAAATGTAAATAGCCAATTTAAATCTTCGAATAAATACATCACTATTCTTAACTGATTTCATACAAAATTATGAGTATATCTTCGAGGAGAGAAGGGAACTACTGTCTCATTTTCGCCAGCCCGAAATATTCATGTTCAAAACTTGTACAAATAGTGCTCTCAAAACTTTCGAAGTGAATTTCTTCCCTATTTTTGAGAGTTGCACATTAGGGCTTTGGCAGTCGAAAAATTGGTAAGCCGATGCGTAAGGAATATTTTCGTAATTTGTTATCTGAGTAATTGAATCGATCAATGAGATAAAAATAACATCCCAATTCATTGCATATATTCTCGTCTTTATTCATATTACGAAATCAAAAGAATTTACAAAACATGTAAATAATTATTTCCTCCTGAGAAGAATGTTGTGAATCGAATAAATATACATTCAGTGTGCAAAGCTCAAAAAATCTCTTACGATAGCATGATATCTGTTTTTGGTGATAGAACCCATAATTTTTCAATGATGAACAGGATGTTTGAATTGTAGTCTGTCTTTTACAGATTGAAAAAATTAGGCTGCAGTTCATTCAAAGTAACGCAAAAGCGCCACCTTTTCACAATTTGCATAAAATTGGAAGAAGTACCAATACGCTTTCACAAGCTGGATGTTTCTCCCTCTAGTGAGCATTCGTTGAATTACTATAAGGTGGAGAATGGAAGAAGACAGTGAATGCAAAAAGCATACAACATGTAGTTCTCTTTCGAGATATAGGGAGATTCTTGTGAAAAATTGCCTATAGGAGTTCCCGTCAAATATTCATGAACAGTTTCATAGACAAATGCATAAGAATTTTCGAACTCATGCCCCTCCGATTGCCGGTCAGCTCTAGTAGCTGAGCTATCGAAAATATCATTACTTCCTATCGAATTTTGATTACCATTATAATATATGTTCATCATTTGATTATTATCAAGGAATAAATTTGATAAGTTTTTATTTTCAATACAGATAACAATTGATATATATGTTCCATCTTACTAGCAATGGATACTATTCGATTTCTATTTTGCTGATCATTGATTTTTCTGAAGCCTCCAAACTTCTATTGAGCAACGCCTCACAAAAAAGGCACTTTACAATCACTATCTGCAGCATTTCTCCAAAGGATGATATACAGGTGGAGCCAAGACTCCAATAGTATCGTACAACTAAAAAGAAGAGAACAATTGAGTATCAAAGAGAGAAACATGAATAAAAGAAAGAAGTCATGTGTTTGTTACCGATGCTGGTAATAAGTCTCTGAAACAACCAGCGAATTTAGCTATTTTCATAGGACTCCCAACACGTTCCTTGGGATTCTTGCCAAAAGCTTGAGGAAAGAAACGATGAATGTTATTTCACTAACCCAAATGTTTCGTAAAAATTTAACGAATCCACAATAATTACCTGCATTGATACAGCAATCTACTATTGGCGTAAGTATTCCCACGGGAACCACTGGGCTGAGGTTTTTGATGAAGACATTTCTGTTGATTGTGTCATCTTTATTTATCTGCGTTCAGAAATGATCGATGACGAATATTGTAAATATTGGACTATTTTCGTAAAACAATGAACATTAATCAGAAAACTTTGAGTATACTCACTTGTCCTGATGATTTTCCAAGACAAACCAGGAAGTTTCTTATTTCAAAGAAATTATGTCTTGCCTTGATGAGTTGTTCTGCCAATATAAGAAACATTCATTATCGGATTCAATCATTATTGTGCATATTGATGTTCATGAACGAAGTGGATTGTACAATCCGGGAATAGATTCATATATTTTGTATTCATACATGTGCAATGGGGAAAATAAAATTCGAAATTATATTTATATATTGGGAAAAATAATGGAAGGCAAACCTTTGGTAAAATGGTTTTTTATACGGCATGCTTCGCGCGCATTTCCCCGAGGATCCTCGAGTTTCTGAAAATTGAGGAAAAATTTGATGATGAATACATAAAACTAGACTACCAAAAAATCGATTTTTTTTGTTTCACATTTTTGGAAAAACAATCGTCCATATGTGATTGACACGCGGTAGACTCAGGTTTGATTGTCGCCGGTGACACTGATGAGATCTAACCAGGAGAAATGTCTTGATCAGTCGCAAAATACACCCTAATAAAGGTGTCGAAAATGCTAGATTAAATAATAATTAAATAATAAA
>JABSMS010069974.1:0-20639 GCA_018902275.1 Aleiodes sp. PSUC_FEM 10030003
ATTCAAAATATTCATATTTTGAATATTCAATTCACTTTTTGAATTGAATAGTATCCTTCGATTCAATTCAATTCAAATACTATTCGCACACCCCTAATACATTCTAAAAATTAACTTTAAATCAAAATCTCCAATCCCCCCTGGATCAGAGATTTTCCAGCAGAATTATATTAATCCTCAGTAGCAAATTGTACGTCGGAATGGTCCTTTGAACTCCAAACGATCGTCAAGCATGGTTTACTCAAAGCTCATTCCAGAGCTCGGCTATTTCTGTATCTCCCCTCTCTCACCCTGTCTCTTCACTATACCACCTACAGTGCAGACGGTATCACAACAGTTGTCCCTTTGAGAAACGCATCATCGTATTGGCTCCATTGTCATGTCAAGTTTATTACCACAATTGGGTTATTACTCTACAGGTTGCTCAATGTCTGATGCAGCTACTAAGAGGGGTAGGGGGTTAGTGACATCAAATGTACACCCATTTCAAGCCATAGAAAAGTTATTTCTTATTTCTTTTATTATCGTTATTGTGAAAAATTGCTTTTTTCTCATTCTATTCTGTGTTTGAATTTCCATCGATAAAAATTCTCTGATAGGCGGAAGGAAAAAGGAGTAAGTAGGTATCGCTCATCAGAAATACCCATTCAGAGTCTCGATTGGGTATAGAAAATCGTAAATACGTGGAGTGCAAGTCACTCGAGCGGATTCCGGAGTTTAAATCGGTAGCCTACATTTTTTTTGGTGTAATCATTTTTTTTTCATCCTTTTATCGTTGTTTGTCTATTGGAATTGCAATTTCTGATCATAAAAGTATTTAACAATGAAGAATGAAAAGGGAGGATATATTTTTTTATTTAATAATTTTAAATTTCCTATTGATCAATTGAATTTGAATGGATGAAATTCTCTCTTTTCTTCTGGCGTAATTTTTTTCATCATTTACGCTGTTCTGATTTTAAGAAAAGCTGCACTTTTCATTTTAAAGCGTTGCACATTCCAGCAATTAATTCCAATACGTATTCGCTCAAGTGAATGAGAAGCACTGGTTAGATACTCGTATTTTTTCGTATGGAAAAACAATAAAAAAGTCAATCAGCTTTGAGTAATTTCTATGTTTGTTGTGAATAAAAACTGTTTTTCAAAGATGTTCCCAGATTTCCTATCAGTGATGAGCAAGTTTAAATAAATTTTTATTATTTGCTGATGACAAAATCATGTATGAAATTAAAATTTTGTTTTTCATTTCTACATAAATAAATTATTTGTTCTACAAAATTTCGATTTATGAGTGGGATAAACTTGTTTTTGTAATCATTTTTTCTCTGAACTCTGATTTTTTCACAAGAATTACTTCGTCTCATTTTGATTCCGGGATATTTCAAGTTAAAATAAAATGTTCATTGAAATTTCCATTACTTTTTCTTCTCAAGTTAACAAGAAGGAAATTCCCGTGAATCAATTTAACGATCCGATCAACAATTATTGAATTTATCCTATAATTAATTTGATGAAAATAATTTAAATAAATTGGATCACTGTAGTTAAAATTTTAGATCGAAAATTTTGTAACAGATTGAAAGAACCCTCTCCACGGAAACTACTCCAGCCTTCAACCAGCAGTTCCCCCATTTTCCTATCGTAAAATTTCCAATCGTGCCGTTAATCGTGCATCTCGTTAACGTGAAAATGTTGTGCGACGTAGTTTCCCTCTCTCCCTGAACTAGAGTGAATGAGCGAGGGGAAAGGTGAAATTGCCCCTTTTCTTTCTCACTCCAACAGATTCAATTTCACGCTGTCTGCTACGAGGAGAGAGGGGACACGCGCCGATGCAGGACTTTACCCGTGGAAGCTCCTGGTCTTTCTACTCACTCATCCTACCAATTGAAAATTCATTGCGTACCAATACGAGTTCCACTTTAGCGCTAAACTCGTGGAGAATAGAATTGATCTCCTGAATAATTTCGATTATTTAAATATGTTTGAATGAAACCACAAGTTGGATTGATTGACGTGTAGCAGTGAGAAAAACATGGAAATTTTATTCAGCTATAAATTCATCAATTAAACATAGAGTAATTAATAACAATAGTAACTGAGGGGATAATGGAAAGAGTTAATTCTGCATTGTGATCAGTTTTCAACAAATATCTCGAGTGTAAGCGAAATCGGGTAATGTTTGCAATAAACTTTTGTGTACCTCTGATTTTTCCCACCAATAAAATACATTTGCTTATTTTAGTGAGAACTTACATTGAAAATGCAATAAACCTTCCAATAAAATTCAAAACATAATAAATATGTACATATTTGCACCGAAACAATGACCGATATTGAAAGTTGAGTTTCCCCAACTTTCGATTGACAATCATCGCTTCCATTCACAACTTCTCAATGTCTAAAACACTAGATGACTAGATTTTCTACTCTCTCCATCAATTCCATATAAATTTACGTGCACTAGGCACTCAAGATATTCTCTAAATAGTTTGTCAACTGTAGCGTGTAGTTTGTAAAATCAGAGTAATATAGTGTATATAGTTTAGTTTTAGGGAAGCGCAGGTCACGTATATTAGAGCTTGAAGAGAGAGAGACTGGCACTGCTGACCATACTCTGAAAACTGAATTTCCGATAATTGCTTTTCACTTGGACTAAAATGATAATTAAATTCCGTGGGACAATGTGATATATTGTGTAAACCACTGTTCAATAACCCAACTATTGTTTAGTATTGTAATTATAAACAATTTTATTTAATTGAAGTGAAGCCATCAAATTTCACCACAATCTCCCAAGTTTCTGATTAAATTACATGAACTTTTTGATTTTCTCGCGATAATAATTTTTTTATTATTTATTGAACGGGAAAAACACTTTCAGTCGATTAGAATCTATAAATTTCACCAAATTATCTTCAAAAGATCAATTGAAATTCAGCGAAACATGAAATTAGATACTGAGGCACGTATTATCCGGGCCGAAACAACAATCGAGACAAGCGAAACACCAAGAGGAAAATACAGAAGACTAAAGAGTCATGTCGAAATTGGTACTCGTCCATCGGCTTATCGATTTCCAACAAGTTTGGGGCACCTACGTCATATCTCGGGTAATAGTGAGTCCCAGTTCTAACCCCATCCCTTTTAGACCCTACAGAGACACCAGGAGATAGAGATAGAGAGAAAGGGAGAGAGATAGTAGCTAGTGTGTGCGATGATTTTGTGGAAACCCTCCGGTAATGCGTATCAGCCCCTGTGTAATCCTCCCCATAGAATCCCCTTCACTCGCTTCGTCTGATTCCGTGGCTTCATATAATTTTGGCGCATATCACTGATCCCCGCGTCAAGGCCTTCTCTTCACAAAAGAAGTACTCTCGTGATCCTCAGGGGCATCAAATCATTTTTAAGGGAGTAAAAAGAAAAAAATCCCCGGGATATTTCATTTTTCAGCCTTTGATACATTCATGGGTTTGAATAACGTATTTCGAGATGTAAGAGAAGTCAATTCTGTCTTTTCTTATTATTCGAAAATTTCGAATGTTAAAGCAAACGGAAAATTTGACATTCTCTCTTATATTTTGAATTTATAAGAAAATCAATTTCAAGAAAATAATTTTTTTTCGTAATTTTTATCAATTAAGTAATGAATACGGGAGGAAATTCTCATTTACACCTGCCTATTACCTTCGCTATTTACCTATTAGAATACACATCAATATAATTAATTAATCATTCGACGTAATTGCCGAGAATCAATCAGATGTCATCAATAATGAAGAGTGATTAGTAATTCAATTTTCGTTTGGACCAATGGAACCGTAAAAATAGCATGAAATCGATCAACTACCACTCGTATGTACTCTGTATACACAAATTGGATGAGGCTAATGTGTCCCAGCAGATTTCAATTAAAAAAAAATTAGCGAATCACAAAAAAAAATTAAAAAATCCCTCTCAGTGAAATACAAACAGCGTCATCGTCGTTTCTGTAATATTGGTAAAACATTGGCTATAGTAAAAGTTGAATTGCCGTGTGAAATGAGTTTTGAAACGAGCCAAATCGAGTTTTCGTTGGTTTTCCCTTTGGATACTACCCATAACGTTAGTTTTAGTTCACAGCAAAACCCGTCCAGTTTTAATCCCCCCTACTACTTGAACTTGCCCAGCTCCCATGATAACAAAACCAGTTTACACAGCGAAGGGAATTAATCTCAATACTTGTAAATTAACAAATTAATTTGAAACGTATTTCAACTAATAATACAACTATAAAATAGAGGCAGAATAAATTTCATTTATTATCCAAGTCATCAACAAACTGTTGATTAACTATTGAAATTTTCATTAATTCTAAATGAAAAGGCGATTCAAGAGAAAATAAATTGAAGTAGCATTTGTTTGATTAATTCAATGTAATTCAAAGTTCACTCGAATCAGTCTTTCATCAAGACCTCATTCAATTGAATATTTTGATAGAAATAATCAAAATGAAACGTGAAAAATTATTAATAGAAGTTCTCAATTAATTCATAATCAAGATAAATAATGAATTTAATAACAAACTTGAAAATGTTGAATTCGGGCGGGAGAAAACGTCACCACGTTTCAACCAATGCCCTTAGCGAATTTCTTCTACCAATAAGAACATTTCTACCATCGCGCAGTCTAGTGTTAGCGTACAGTTACCACTCCCTGCACGATGCTTCTCAATAATATGTACTGCGCATCGTCGCGCGCAAGTACGTTCAACAACGCCGTATAAACGACAGTCTCATTGTACTTCTCTGGGTAACAAAGTGAGACAAAACGGCTCACTAATACACTGAAAATTTTCATTGGTAGGGTAGAAGAGAAGTAAGAGTGTACCGGGGCAGCAGCCACTGTAGATTTTACGTAGCGCCGTTACGTTTGCGAGCGAAGGTGTCGCAGTTTTTCTCGTGTGCCGTGGGCTAATAGTGTAGTGCGCCACTGACTGCCACTTGGAATATATAACCCACAAAAATACCTAACTTTTTTTTCTCCAATTCACCTTTCCCCTAACCCTCTGCAAGCCCAGCTGTTTACTGCAGAGTAATTTTTTGGGAAGTATTGACAAATAACGTGAAAAATTTTCGTGTGATAATTTTGAAAAGAAATTTGAAAAAACAATAGAGATAAAAGTACGCGAAAAACGTACAAAAGAAGAGGAAAGGAAGCACATTATTTTTTTTTCATTCTGGGGAGTGCCCATGAGGTGTGCCACATTACGAATGATCAACGGACAGTGGATTTAGGTAATTGTGATTATTTGATTGTTGAGATATTTGTTTGTGCGTGATTTTTTTTTCTCCTACTTTTGGGGTTAGTTGTTTGGACGTTGCGATGTTCACACAGAATGAGGTACCGCCATTGCGGCGTTTCCACGCCGCCGGCGTTACATGCTCGTACAATTTTTCCACTCCGTTTCTTATCACGAATGTAGAAAAATATTCATTTACTCTATTATAATTAATTCATTTTATTGTGAAATATTCTTAGCTAATTATTTGTGGCGAATATACTTTTTTTGTTGATGAAGAAAGTGAATTATAATTTTTTTTTTTTTCATTCTTTTATTGCGAATTTTTACGTCGCGGATGTGCCGGCGTGGGGCTTCCTGGTCGATTGTTGTCTCTTGTCTCTGATTCCAACCGCCATCTCTCACTCCAACTGCAATACAAAACTATTTTTTTTGCAGTCACATAGTACGATTTCGTTGACGGCAAAAGAAGTTTATCTGCTCTTCTATCTATTGACGCCCCCTCTCTCAATGTTTCGAGATAAATATTTATTTCTCGAAAAAAGGAGAAAGAATGAGTCGAATGAATTCATTCGTTAAATTTATTTTCATGAATTTCTAGGAACTTTTGTAATACAATCGGTCATTCATCCTACAAACTTTCCAACCCAAGAAAACATCCTACAAAAACATATTTTACCTTTGATCTTTTTCTATTCTGATTCAAAGACGCAAGGAAAGGAATAAAAAATTGTCGCTCATTCTTTTTTTTCATATTCTTCCCGATTTTCATTTCAGAATTGCAACGACAGTGCTATTCTCCTTCTTCCTCTCATGCTCCCTTCTTTCTTTCATATATTCACAACTGGAACGAACGCTGATTCCACTCTGTGACCGTTAAGTTAATGCCAATTACTAGTCTCTTTACTGAGAAAGAAAATTCATTCGTTCTTTGATTTCTTCATCGAAAAGATTCAATTCGTTGTTCCTTTGATTTCACAAAAAAAATTGTTTAAAATGAAACAAAGGTTATTGAACCAGAAATATGAAAAGATTGGCATGAATTATTTGATAAAGCTACTGATTTAAATTCTCACATGGATAAATGATATTCCATCATCTTTTGAATTAAAAACTATGGTATTTTGTGCTTTCACGAAGTTCAAAAATATGATAATGCAAACCAACGTGTAAGCAACGGTTTCCTGAATAAAGCAAGAGAGGCAGAGAGATAAATTTACAAAAAAAGGACATATCCTCTGGCTTGTAACGGACCAAAACCCAGCAAACTTGTCCGCCCCTCTACAAACTTGCCTTCCCTGTTTCTTCCTCTTGTGTGCTTCATGGAAAACCGGGTGTCCGAAGTTTAACCATTCCCCTCTAGCTCTCTGTCTCTTTATAAAGAGGGAAGGGGGAATAACCATTGATTGGTTGAGTGGAGCAACGCGCAATTAGCATTATCGGGTCGAAAAAATATCCCGTGGAATGCTGAATGCAGCGACTTGCACTTCGCATACAAAAATAAAGAAATAAATAAATAAACAAGTTGGAAGGAGGAAAAAAGAAACGAAATTGCGGAAAGTGTGAAATGCAAAGGAATGCGAATGATTATTTAATGTAGCCTGTGGACCGAAGGAAAATGTATAACGCATAACGCCCACGCGCACAATGCTACTCATAATTTTTTTTATTCTTCCATAATATTTATCCCATGATTACGAACTTCATTGCATGATTTTTCGTAATGGATTTTTCACGTTTATATCCAAAAGTTATACAAAAGTTCGCGATTTTACAACCACTTGAACTATGATTCAAATTATTCAAACATTAAGTTTCTCTTGCATATAAAAAAAGGTCTTTATTCTTGAATATTTCCCTTTTATATTTCGTCTTTGAAAGAATATGAATTATTAACTACATTGTTATGGATTTATGAGTAAGAGGAAATGAAATTGAGAGGAGAAAAAGAAATGCTTCAGTAACGATAGGATTAAAGAAAATTATTCAATAAAATCAACGATTCGTTTCTTCTAATTAAGTTACTTTGATTGAAAAATATAATAATTATTATTTTTTCTTTGTCAATTTACAGTGCGAAGACAGAGCCTACCTGGGATCGTTTAAGGAGTTCGTCCCCCGAGACCCCCCCAGCCAAAATCACACGCCTAACCTCATCCCTGTCCTCCTTATCCTCATCCGCTCCCTTTTCCCCTGGTGTTAATAAAATTACCCAGCGTAATCAAACGCGTGATAATTACAAACAGTCAGCTGGAATAGGTATGGACAATATGGATATCAAACCAGTGCTCAATGATGACCCATCGGTCACTCTCACCATTCGTCTCATCATGCAGGGAAAAGTGAGTATCGCATTATCCAATTAATGATGTTCCGGTGAAATAGATCGCTTAATGTAAATTTTTAATAATTGATTTTTTTGATGTTTCCATCGAAAAGTCTAACAAATTTTCAATGCAAATTACATAAGAAAAAGTAGTTTCTATTCTTTTTCACAAAATCTTTATTCCTCACTTTGTAATTTTGAAGAAAAATGCTTCTGATGTTTCAAAAATCCAGTTTTTTCCTGAATATTTCCGATTCTAATCATCGTGGCGGGGTTGGCTGCAAATAAAAGCTGAGTTCATTTCCCACAATTTGATTCACGTTTCATTAGATTTTGACGAGAACTGTGGGGGATGCGGTCTCAAAACTGATTTCCATGGCTATATCTCTTTCAATTTCCATCAAAAACCAGTCATTGAGAATTGAGTGTTAGTGACTGAAAATTTCAAAAAGAAATATAAGAACTTCCCTTCCGTTTCCGAATGAAAAAAACTATTCCTGAAGGGGAAACATGATGAATATTTTTTTTTACATTTCAAGAAATTTTTGGCTTTATGATGAAAACATTAAAGGAAAATAATTTTTTTGTAATATACCGTTATTTATAAGAATAATTGGAGGAAAGTGGAGTAAAATAGACATTCTAATGAAACAGTTCGAGATAGAATTCCCGAGATAATGATTACATTAGGAAGTAGAGGAAATTTCTCATTGAAAACATGTGTCAGAATTGATTTTTGGTGATTCTTTTGGAAATTCGATAATTTCGGCCGAAAAATTGGAGTTAAATTTTTTTCCATTTCCGTTCTTTTGCGAATACTTCCAATTCTCATTGCCGTAGCGCATGAATCTAAGAAGCAGGTCAAAGGCGAGCTCATTTGGCATCGATTTATGTTGCTTAGTATGGATTTCAATGATTTTTGGCCGAGTTGTAACTCATTTTATTAAAAACAATTTCCCTCGATATCTATGTTGAAGATCATAAAAAAATGAATTGAAAACCGTTCGAATCGATGAGAAATAAGCTCAACCTTCAACCATTTTGGAAATGATCAAGCAAATTGATTTCATTTTTGGTCAAAACAGTCGAATACTTCCAAGAAGTACAAAAATTAAATATGTGAGATACTTGTCATCGGAAAGTTCTTCGACTTTCCAATGAAATCACTGAGAAAATCTCATCTCAAACATTCTCACTCCTGTCAGCGAATTTTCATTACAGAGAAAGAATTCAAATTCCATCTAAAATTGAATGTTCAATTTTATCCCTAATGCCCATTTTCCTCTAAAGATTCTTCTCACTTTATCCCTCTACGATATTCATCATATTAAGAAAGATACTCTGAAAACGGGAGAATGAATTTTACTGTGTTAAAGAGACGTGTAAAGATAGAAATGAACTTTCATTTTATTTTCAACTTATTTTTAACAGCAAGCAAAGGTCCTCAAAGTAAAAGAACTGTCTTCTCATCCACAAAAGACGCTTCGACCTTTGAGCATCACAGTTTAATATCTCGAATATGAATTCTGAATTTAATGTCAGTTGATGAAAAGCATTATTCACGGATAAAATTATTACGTTGATTTAAAATATAAGGAAATAATAAAAGAACATTTCTTTTGTCATCGAAATCACTGACTGAAGGCTGCAATCGAAATGTCTAAAAGAATTAGAAAGCAAGCAGTAAAAAAAGGGAATCAAAGAATGTAGTAGGAAGAGTCGATGGCTTTGGAAAGAACGTAAAATAAACCCGATGAATCAGACGCTCCTGTTGGCACGCTTCCTTACCCACAAAATGTTTTATTATTGACGCGGGTCATGGATACGTTTCTTCCCTCTTCGTGACGTATTTTTATCGTTTTTTCTTCATGGTAAAATCACTGAAATAACGTACGCTTGTATTCTTTTGTTTCTTCAAATAACTGCGATAAAGTTAAGTATAGAAATCTGGAAACATGATGAAATAAAGTTCCAGAATAATATTGTCAGTTGAAATTATCAAAATATACAATCAAAACATTTCAAACGTAATTAACAATTCATCCACAAAATGAAATAAATAACTGAAACATTCCACGTACGAGCAACCAAAAGTGACAAGATATTTCGCGCCAGTTGCATCATCGATCTCTTTTGCCTACGTAGTTGTATCTCAACACTGCCTGGTATACCACCTCGTACCACTTTACATCTTCTTCAAACTCCTGTCTATGTATTTTGTATCAAGATAGTGAGAGACCTTCTTGACTATCACATACACATGCACGTGAATTTTGCACGAAGATCGTGCTGAAGTGCGACACGAAAATTATTGCACGTTTATGCATATCTCAATGATCCTTCATGCGTCATAAATCCACTCCCTCATCCCTCTTACCCTCACTTTTTGTTTCCATTCGTGTATGTATTCCATCAGGGCTAACACAAAATTTCTCCACAACATGTAGCTAGACGTTACTAAAGTACTCTGACGAAGGGTTTCAGCCCTTCTTCGCCCCTATATTTCAACGACCAATGTATAAAGCTAGAGCTTCTACGTCAAATCTCATTACACCCTCGTTTTTTCGCGCCGACAACCACGACGAGGGAGCTACCGGGGCTTCCCCACTTTTGATTTTTTTTTATCCTTCTACTCTTTTTTCACATCTTTTTCCCTTATTTTAGTTGAGCTACTGCACTCGAGCATTATGACGGTTTTTCCACACTTGCGTGTCCCCCTCGTTATATAATTGTCTGGATGAAAGACGAAGCTTCAGAATAGATGTTTTTTTTTCTATTCTTCTCAATAAACTCAAGGATATTATTGCGTTGACAAGAAATATTGGAAAAATTATTATCTAAATTTCTTGCTAAAAAAATAGAAAAGTTTTTGACGATAATTCATTGCCAGTGATTCTTCATAAACGAATTGACTTCATGATTCATTTCATAGCTTCAATACTCCCTCAGCTAAAAATAATAAGGTTGTTATTCTCATATTCAACCTCTTAACAGATGAACCATCAGCGATAGTCTCGAATCATTAGGTTCACTTAAATCATCCATCCAATATCCCTCGTAATTTAAAGATAGATCCCACTTTTATTGTTCTATACCATGCCACAAATGTGGGGACAAATTCATGAATCCTCAATTAGGGATCGTTTCTACTCTGAAGGAGAAAAAATAGTGGAGTGCCTATCATCCCATCTCCATATGACATTGTCACGTAATGAAGAATCAAGCTTCACTGGCCTCGATCAATCGATACTTCCTTTTGTATCATCGTCATGACCCAGTTATTGCTATAACTAGAGTGAGAATCACAAAAACAACAATAGAAGAAAAAGAAATGAAAAATGTTGAAAAAACAAATAAACTTGGCAGAATGTAGACTGGCCACAATTTCAACACCCCACCACATGATACATATTTTTCTCATTCCATGGATAATCGATGGCCCGATTAATGGAGAGCTGCTGTTGTGGCATGCCATTTTTCTCCTGGCTGATGCACGAGCCGCTATTCTCCTCCCCAGAACTTTTTTGGCTGATACTTCTAGTAGGCTGGAGCAAAGCCAACACACTTGGCCAGATCTTTAGTGCAGTCTGGCTTTTGAGAATCCCTCAATTCTATTGTATCATTCCAATAGTCAAACTGCTTCTTCTACTAAAATACATTCAACTTGGTTATTTTTATTAAAGTTTTTAAAACAATTGACTTTTATCTCATAGAATTTTATTGGATAAATTTTCAATTTCTGGAATAACTAAAATTACTTGAAGATTGTTGTAACGGATTGAGTTGATGTCAACGAACGACGCCGAAGAAATTTCTTGATTGCATGTGTTTCTAGATTCAATTGTTTTATCCCTTGAATTTAGTTATTTCATCGTGAAGTTTGAAAATGAAAGGACTCAATCAGTTAATGCTACTGTATTGAACAGCCATTTCATTGTCGAGATTTCCATCCTAAAACTGTTGAATAATACTCAACACATCTACAATTATCATCATTTTAAAGGCACTGAAACAAACAAAGCTATCGACCTTTTCCCCACTTCAATATTCCGTCGACGACCCGTGTATGACCTCGGGATTTACTGTCTTACAATCTACTGCCAACTGGCAGACGATTTTATCGGTTACACAGAGTACATCAATTACTTCACGCCCCGAAGGCAAAACACCATCTCGTCTGACAATATAACACTAACATTTCTAGAGTATTATCGAAGTCTTTAAAAACTAATCGTTTGATTCAACAATTTTGAGAATAGTCTTTTCACTTGGCGACTATGAATTTCAATGCAAATATAACAATTCACTTATAGTCAATTGGGATTGAACACAATCAACTTTAAACAGTCGTACAAATCGCTCTTTTCCAATTTCAAGAATATCGATTCCACTGGAGTGCATTCATATTCAAGATATCTAACTGTTCCCTCGTACAAATCCCATCGACTTTTCACTATTCTCATCATTCTCGTTATCTGTTTCCTTTTTTCCATCTACTTGACTTTGGTCTCTCTTTCTTTCTATTTAACATCTCGAATCGAGGAGGAAACATTGTCTAGTAGGGAGTCTGGTAAATTCCAGTTCGCTGGACTCGAGCCAGGGCCACTGGCCAAGACGCTTACATACTCGACAGATCCGTTAATAACGGCCGTCATGATTTTACCAAAAATGGACAATGATAGTGAAACTCCAATTCGGTGTTCATTCACTTGAATTTTTAAAAGACTGAAACCACTAATTTTCTTTTATTGGAAAGTATCAAAAAAAATGGATCTTGATTTCCATGCAAATATGTGAATTTCACAAATATCAGCTAAAGCTACCACCCTATAAATTGGCATCTCTCCAGAGGAAATCTTTACCCTTCGTCATTTCCTTCTTGTTTTCCAGCTATATTCGTTACTCGAATCATCCCGGTATTACCTCGTTGAAGATCCCTTAGAATAGGATGAAAGCGGAATCGTTAGAACGTTGAATAGTACCTAAAAATACAAATGTACCTGAAAAATCAAATAATCTCCATCTCTCTAAATTAGCCTCACCATTTAATGCATCGTTCTTCTTTTATCTCCCTCAGCTCTTCATTTCGTATTAGACGGATATATGACTTGTTTCAGTAGAAAATCTCGCGAGTTTTCTTTTTCTCTGCTTTTTTTGCACATTTGTCTTTCTTTGTTCTACATATTTGTGAGATCATTGGCACGAGTTGGAAGTCGTTCCGGATTTGGTCTACATGGTAAAACAAGTGTATTTCTACAAGCATTGAAATGGTCTGTTTCAAGTATTCAATTTAGTAACGGATGTGACACATGAAAATCCGCAACTCTGAGAATTATTCCGGAATAATAACTTCATTGATTTATGGATTTTAAAGTTTGTGACTGACATGGCTTTGTCGCCATTTCAACTAGCTGACAGGAACATGTCAATATAAGCGTTAACACATTTAGATCTTAATGCCTTCAACGACAGCAGCCAGGCATTAAATAATTATATTCATTACACAAATATTATCATGTTGAAATTGTTGAAATTTCAATGGAATGTGTTCGTACATATGTTAAGCTTCATAAAAAGCATAATGAAGAGTAAACGCCTGTTTGCGATGAAAGCAATCGATATTTTGATAGTTCAACAGAACCGAAGCTATCATTTTTTACTTTGTTGATAGTAAAAACAAGTAACTTCCTCATCACGCATTTTCATCCAAGTATCTCTTTCGTATACGTTATAAAGCAAAGTGACGTAGTTACTATCCGAGTTCACGTGGTTCGGCACCTTAATTGGGGATTCAAACTGCTACGTTTACCATAGCTTGCGCATCGAAGATTGAGCAGGCAATTTCCATGATATGCCACTTCATCCTCATCTTCCTTCCATTTTCAACCTCTCCTACCAATTTAACCATTCAATCGCGAAAATTTTCCATCAAGACATATTTTCATATTTCAGCAAAATTTATAATCACTACTTGCATCTAAGTAGATGAATAAATTGATTGAAAAATTCTTTATAATTTTGTAATGATTCCACTTTCGTGAAGACCTTGATCTGAATTTCACACGACAGAGTCCAAAGTGAACGTTCACTCTGGACACACGCAGTAATACAAGAAAATGTTGGCATTTGAGCCAGCTATATAAACCACGTGGTCATTTGGCTAATCTAACTTTAGAGATGCATACCTGTCTCCTTTTTTTCCAATGCCTTTTTTCCATTATTTTCTCTTGTTGCATTAGTAGAGTTTGTGTTTAGGTGGAGTCTGACATTATCGCTGGGTCAGATGGTGTCAGCAAAGTAGACGAGAGCTGGCTCCTAACTGTCGTGTCACTCTGGACTCTTAAACTGAGGATAATTTAATTTTAGAATACACTACATTTATATTTAGAAGTTCATCGTATTTTATAAGTATTCAAAAGGCTTGCGGAAATCTTAATGAACTTTTTTAATGATTAGAAAAATCAGAAGAATTTTACGGTTACACAACGAATTTTAATCTTAATTATGATTGCAATATTTAAATCCTTTAACACAGTAATTTCCTCATTAGAATGGTACTTGAGCATTGATATAAATGAGTTTTGGCGTTTGATCATGTTCTAATGTGAATTTCCAATGTCTGAATTTTCAGGAAGTTGGAAGCATTATTGGCAAGAAGGGTGAAATTGTCACGAGGTTCCGCGAGGAAGTGAGTAGCTAATTAACTATTTTATTTATAAACAATTGACCCATGTGAAATTTTATTTTCTAATTAAAACGCAAAAATTGTCAATTTTCAGTCTGGCGCCAAGATAAACATATCTGATGGTTCATGTCCAGAACGTATTGTCACTGTTACTGGGCCAACGAACTCAATTTTCAAAGCATTTACACTTATATGCAAGAAATTTGAAGAGTGGTGCTCACAATTTCACGATGTACAGGGTGGTGGTGCAGGGGGTGGTGGTGGTACAACACGTACACCAATAACTCTCAGGCTCATTGTACCAGCATCACAGTGTGGTTCACTCATTGGTAAAGGTGGCTCCAAGATAAAAGAGATAAGAGAAGTTACTGGTGCACTCATTCAAGTTGCATCGGAGATGTTACCAAGTTCGACAGAGCGTACGGTTACCATTTCTGGTACAAGCGAGGCCATTACTCAATGCATATATCACATCTGCTGTGTCATGCTAGAGGTATGAAACATGAATGATAAAGCCTTTTAAAAATTTAATAGACAAATTTTCATTGAATTTTCGGAATATTGAAATTTTATCATGTAAATTTATAATTTATCGCTGGAAATAATCAAAGTTATTTCATCAGTATTGGAACATTGATGGATATTGCTAAAGTTGATTATTCAACCTAAAAGGATATTGATAAAATTTCAATGTAATCCATTAAAAATTGTAATATCCTGTTGGAATTTCATTATATAGAATTATTGTAAATCTGAACGAATATCATACCCTCCGAATACATACAAATTGACGTTAATGTTTAGAGTGGAATCAATCAATTGATATACCATAAATGTGGTAAAATGTTTGCTTGAAATCAATAAATACGAAAGGCTATTTGAATTTTCATACATTTTCAATAACAGAGTAAATTTACCATTGATACTTTTTTGAAGTATAAAAGAACATCATACAATAAAATATATCAAAAGTTTGAATAGAAATAAATCCAACAGCGTATTGGGAATTGAAATGAAAATATTTGGTAAAGATTTTTTTTTACAAACTAATAATGCGCATAATTATGCGCGACTTGTCTTTTTTTTTCTGTTACAGTCCCCTCCCAAAGGTGCCACGATTCCTTATCGCCCTAAACCCCAAGTTGGTGGGCCAGTGATCCTGGCTGGTGGTCAAGCCTACACCATCCAGGGTAATTACGCGGTGCCCGCCCACTCGGACGTAAGTACAGTATTGTCAATGCCGGTATCCGCTGCCGGGTCTGCTCCACCCTCGCTCAACGCCCAAACTCTTTCTGCCTCGCATTTCGCGGCTGCCCACCCTTCCTCACCTTTTGCTTCACACGGTCATCCGCTCATCCCAGCTCATCTCACCGGACCCCATCATCCGCTACACCCGAGTTCCTTACACGCAAACGTGGCAGGCCTCGCCGACCCCCTGCTGAAGAGTGGACACTTGCAGGCAGCCCTCCCGCCCGCACTCGTGGCAGACGCCGTAAGTCTTTTGTTTTTCGTGATCCAAACCCTCCAAAAAAGAAAAAAAACAAAAATTTCCAAGAATTACCAAAACCTTCACACCCCCTCTATCAATTATATCTCCAAAACACGTGAGAGATTAAAACACAATCCAAATTAAGACTAGAGCATTTAGTCACATCTGTACCCTGGTAAGATACCCACCTTTAAGTACAGAAAAACTCTAATTCCTGCCACTGCTAATCCACTCGGCACGGTGAAGGGATGATGGGGAAAGTGGGGTAAAATGGACATATCGATATTCGGTTTGAATTTGCATAATTCATGCAACGCAAATTGCTTAAAAGGAGTGAGAATCGTTTCAGTGATTTCATTAACAGGTAAAAAAATTCCCGATGAAAAACATGTGACAGTATTGATTTTTTATTTTTTTCTTAAATTTCAATGTTCTGACCAAAATTTGGAGGTCTTTTTGAAGATTCTTCCAATATTCTTCCATCATTTTTAAAGGAGTTGATCTTCAGAAAAATTAGTTTGTCCTCCATATTGAATTCCAAAAAAAAAGTTATTCAAGACATCCAAATCAATGGAAAATGAGCTTATCTTAAAGCTCATTTTGATTTGTTGCACTGTAATTCAGTGGCGAAGTGGTAAACTGGATAAGTCATATGGTAATTTGCTATGACTCATCTCAGTTTACCACTTCGCACAATCGAATGAAAAAAAAAAATCAAAATCATTTTTGACACATGTCTTTCAGGAACAATTTCCCCAGATTCTCAATAGAATTATCTAAAAAAAAAAAATGATTTCAAACTGTGTCATTAAAATGTTCATTTTACCTTTCTTTCTCCTATGTCATTTTTTAATGAATATATTTCGAGTTGAGGTGGTCTGGTTAAATAAACTAGAAAAAAAAATATGAAACAATTTCACGTTGTCAGTTATTGTTAAATTTCTGGAAATATAAGAAATAAGAAATAGGGATACTTATGTTGAGACCTTTCTTGTTAAGAAAAATCTTAGCAATAAGAAAATTTTTCTCAAAATAATTAAAAAATTGGAAAGAGGAACTCCAGTTTAATCAGACCCCCCTCAATCATCACGTAATACAGTGACAAGCCACAATAATTAACAACCAGTTACTCAATTCTATTTTACTGTTCATGCACTTCATTGTTATCAACAATGATGCTGCAGATTAGCATGATGATTCAAAAAAATGTCACGAGGCGGGCTTACAATAAATAAATATTCGTTTTTATCTGTTGATAACCCAACACCGTGTCCACAAGTAGCAAACCCCGCAATTTCCGTACCCATAAAACTACCTGCTTCAGCCCAACCTTTCTACCTTTATTGTCTGATAAAGAAGCGATTCATCTCCAACTGTGTCTTACCCACAGACCCAAACTTAAGAGTCTTAAAAAAAGAATAAAGGAAATTGAAAAAAAAACCTGCCAACAGATGCTGAAAAATCCCAGCTTGCTGCCTGACTTTTCCCATACTTCGTCGAGGAGTTTTCTTTCTCTGGAGGAAAAAAAACTCTCAATTCAGTCTACAATTTTGTGCTTTTTCTTTTTCTTTCTCCAGATGGGAAATTCACTCGGCTGTGAATCTTTTCTCCAACTATCTGACACTCACGTGGCTCAAAATAGCATTGATTACATATGACACCAGCTCAGAGAGTCACGTAACTGTTGGATAAATTGTTTTTCTCTCCATTTTATTTCCTAACGCACGTTTACCATGATTGTGTATGACTGTAATTATGTATTTTTTTTTTTCGAATTTTTTTATTATTCACTTGTAAACGCTTCGCACTGCATGCGGCTCATATTCTTCCTCATTAAAATGCAATTTTTATCACGTCGGGACGTTTTTTTATTTTCTTCACTACTGCTCTCATTTCATTTTGTCTACCGTACTCGTGAAAATTTTTTCATTGAAACGAAAAAAATTGAAAGGAAAGAAAGATAAAGAGTTAACGAATACAATTATATTATCAGTGATATAACGGATTGAAAAGTTATTTGCTAATTAGTCAGGCTTTTTCGAGCTACCAGGCTATGCTGGCAAACATACATTCAACCGGATTTTTTAACGCTCCATTGATCCTTTGAATTTCATCCGGCGTATGATTGAAAAGTGCTATTTTTCATTCTTTCAAACCCTTTGAATTTTTTTTCCGAAATACTCAAAAGTGAACACTTTGTACATTTACCAGTTCTCGAGTTGAAAAAAAGTTCTTTCAATTCGTGGGATTCAGTTACAAATATTTTCTCCGAAAATACAAAGATTTCCTTGTTTCTCTCATTTTTCACTTGTTTTACTTTATTTTTGTATTTCATTTCTTTGTGTTCAACGCGTTTGATACGAAAAACCGTTTTGCTTAGAGGGTAGCGGAAACTTTAGATATTCTGTCAATCGACTGCATGGTTGAACAAAAAGATGGTTGAGAAATGTAGAAATGAAAAGTGTAAAAGAAGAAATAAGAGACTACTGAATTTTCAAATCAAATTGCATAGAATTCGTTGGGAGTATTTTTTCTACTGCGAGTTATTATATAAGTACATTAAAAATGAAAGTTTATGAGACATGTTTCAGTGCAATTATTAAGATTTTTACGGATACTTTTTGCATGGGAATGAAGAATTAGGAATATCCCCATTCGTGCTTTATGTAATTCATTATTATTCTGATAAAAAGAGGTAGACGAGATAATTTAATTTAACTTGCATCTTCATAAAATATTTAAATTCAATTTAATTTATTTTTTCACTCCACTTATTTTTCTATTGATTTAAACTTCATGAAAAACATGTTTATTTCTTTGATTTCATTTCTGTTTACTTCATTTTATCATTTCTCAAAAGCGAGAAAATTTTATATTAAAATTCTGAAGTAGGACAAACTCTGATAATTTAATTTCCTTCACTTCAAAATTCCAACTTTAATATTTAAATTAATTATTTTCACTCTGGATAAAACTTTATTAAATTTTAATAGTTAAATCAATTATTTTTATTTTTGCCATTTGAAACATCCCTTACGACATCTTTAGAAAAATAATTCAATATTTCTTTAGCGGCTCTCTATTAGTTCAAACAGCATGGCTTATTCGAACACTATTCGCTAAATGAAAGCGAATATTCTTAACTTAAATAAATTAAAGAAAAAAAATATAGAAAAAAAATTTAAAAAGAGTTTGCGCGAGGGTGGGCTGCCCTTACCAATGTTCATGTTGTGTTTTTCTTAAAGAAATAAGAATTTTAATGATGTAAACATAATTTGTTACAGCGAGATTTACACATTTAGAACGTTTATTGTTATGGAGTAGGTGATATTAGATTAGAATTATTAAAGCACAACGAAATGCGTTCAGGATGTTGAATTTACTCGGTTAATATTTAAATATTTCTTTATTTACAATCATCTCATTATTTTATTCCATTTAAATAATCCACGTTTCGAAGCAGAAGCTCATAATTGCAAGATGAATACAAGAATGAAAAACATAAATAAGTTTGAAAAAAAGAAATGTGCTCTTTAATCCCCCAATTTCTCTCGGTTTTATACTTCACGTACATTTTTATACTCTTTACAACTTATTCATGTATCAAAGTGGAGAAAAATGTGCATTTGCTGATATTTTTTCTCTTCTTTTCCTCTCCGCAAATATTTGAAATACGAAGTAGCAAAGTCGTATACCCTTGGGGCCAACAGGAGTGAAAAATCCTGTGCTACAACATCCATCGTAATCTCGGTCTCTTTTATTTCACTTTTCTTTTATACTTTTCAAAAACAAAGAATAAAAAAACTGAGATTTGCAATGAAACCGAGTGGAATTCTAAAAGAAACACATTTTTCTTACGTCAAATTTGATAAAGAGGAAGTTTTTATTTTTATTTATTTTTCCATTCTTCATTTTTTTATTTCTCATTTCATTAAATTGCATAGGTGTTTTCATTGCCAGTTGTTTCTCCTGAACCCTTTGCAAATTAATAAAAGAAAAAAAATTCACGAGTTATTTTGGGGCATTGAGAATGAAGTTTTTATATAAACCATGCGAATATTCATCGTTGTTTCAGATGGGTAAATTGGGAAGCAATCCTTTGGCTGGACTTGCAGCACTTGGTCTCGGTGGTTTAGCTACACCAGCCAACACTGGAGGTCTCAATCCAGCTGGTAAGAAGTTTTATAATTAAACTTTTCAACAATAATAAAGATAAAGAGAAGAAAAATATTTCATGAAATTCAGTAACGGAGAAATGTTAATTTTTGTAGATCTTTTTCTACTCTAAAAAGAATGTCTACAAAAATAGGAAGAGGTGGGGTAAAATAAACATTTGAATGAAACTATTCCAGATAGACAATCTCTGATGATTGCATTGGAAAGCTGAGAGTATTTTAGTAATAATTCATGTGTCGAATTTTTTTTTTTTTATTTTTTTGAAAATTCGAATTTTTGGTCAAGATTTGAAGGGGTTACCTTTTGGGAATTGAAAAAATTCACTTTTTTGAGAATATCTCCTGTTCTATTAGTCGTAGCAGAAAATCTCAAAAACCAGCGGAAAGGTGAGCTCATTTGCCATCGATTTGCGTAGTTCAAAACCTTTTTTCATCGATTTTCCAATTATTTATAGGATATTTCTTGAAAATCAGTTTTTGCTTTATATCTACTTGAAAAATCGATAATTTCTTTTTTACAACCATATAAATCGATGGGAAATGAGTTTACCTTTCAGGTGGTTTATGAGTTTTCGCGCTACGACCGATAGAAATGGAGATATTCCCGAAAAAGTGAATTTTTAAAATTTTTTGAAGTAGTTCCCCTTCAAACCTTGACCGAAAAAATAGAATTTTCTAAAAAATAA
>JABSMS010069985.1:0-20637 GCA_018902275.1 Aleiodes sp. PSUC_FEM 10030003
AGCATTTTATTAATAAGCGAACTAGATCACTATCTTTCAATTCTTCTTGATCATTACCATTTTTTTACGTATAACGAGACATATTAAACTTCTGAATTACGAAACTCTGCATTGACGCAACGTAAAACTCGATAAGTAATTATCTTCTCCAATAATTCTTTGACGCAGACAACACGAGTCTAATTAAACTTCCAGTGCACGCAGGAAAGTCCGTAACATCTTTACAAAAAATAATCGAGATGAATTTTGTAGAAATAATTTTCTCGTGAAAAAAGCTGACTGATCGGTTCTAGTAGTTCACCGAATTTTCCATCTTTTCATTGAGGCTTTATGCATTTTGTGGAACTGTAAATATTTATAATGCAAGGCTGAGAGAACCGATCAGCAGTGCAACAGAATTCTGAGATAAATAAAAAAACGTAATACATAATGAATGGTAAAATTGGGAATGAATTAAAATTAATTGTGAGCTCGTTCGCTTATTATCGATGGAATGTGCAATATATGAGTGATTTTCATGGAATTATTAACGTACCATGTATAATATTCAAACAATTGGCTGAAACCATTAGAATTCGAGATTAATTCTGAAAATTTCTCATATATGAATTTTTAAAGTTAAAATGAATTTTGTTATTATGAAACTTTTTGCTAATATTAAATTATACTCTCTTTTCTCGCTCTAGTTATCCATCCATCTCAGAGTTTTCTGCATTTATGCTTTGGAATGATGCTCATCGGTTCTCGTAATACATTGCGAGCATAATATCTCATCTACCATTGTTTAGTGATTTATTTACATCAGTCAGTGAATGATGATGCGAGTATTTATTTATTATTTGGAATACTCAATTCTGAATGTATATAAAATTATAATTTAATTTTTATTTCTACTGATTTGAAATAAAAATGAAGGGGCTTTTTTCGCAAGAGGCTGGTTCGATCAGACAACTGAACCGAGAAGAATATCAATTTTTTATACGGTATACTAAATCGATGTATTCTATCTTTTACCATTTTTTAATGTCCTGAATAATTTTCGTAATGGGAAAAATAATAATGAAATGAGTTAATTAATCAGAGAATATCCGATTGATTTTGACAGTTGAAATAAATTCAACTTGATTATTTTTCCCATTGAATTTCGATAGAAAAAATAATCATAAAAATCGATAGATATAACTCATATGTATGATAATCGTAATCACTTTCAACCTAATGAAAATCGTCCCTTTGATGTTTTAATGGAGTCCTCAGAATAATTGAATTTTTAATTAAAACTTTTAACATTACATTTTACTACAAAAAAATCCAGAATATTACAGAATCGCAATTTATTTCAACAAACCATAGTCTGGATTTTAAAATACTGTAGATCATAATTTTTACATTACTCGAAATGAAGCATGCAGTAGTTTTTCTGTTTCAAACTTGATAGTTAATTTCAATGTTACCTCACAAAAATACTGATCTAACCATGCTCTCTCTTATAAAGCTTTATTGGCATGGCCTAAATATTTTTTAATGAATTCTCTTTGAGCTCACTTTTTCTCAATTATTTATCCCAAACACTATGATAATCACTATCAATTTCCATGATGTCCTGATTACGTTAGAGTTGCTTTTAGAAATTATCCTAATGATTACGTCTTTTTGCTCGTTCTTTTCAGGACTATGACAGCAATTTGCTTCGTTTGTAATCTTCCCATCTTGAGCCACCAAGTGGGCTTGGTGTGGCAAGGTGGAAATGGATGGGATGATCTTGTTAGAGAACAAGTCGAAGAGTCCACGCTCAAACAACGTCTTGGTAAGAGTTCAAAATCACAAAAATCGCATCAAAAATGAATAAAAATCGAATTTGCCATTTCAGTAATCATAAATTCCATTTAACTTGATTTTATTATTCATCATCGACTGAGTGGAATCGGAACTTCATGTCTCGTAATTTGATGGAAAATAAATATGATTTCAGGAACTGGAAGACGGGATTCTGCAGCTCAGATTGGCGCTTCAATATCTCCACCAAATGAAATCCAGGAACCTTCCCCGATAAATCAACGTAGGCGGAGATCAAGTTTAGCTGATATCCTGAGGGAATGGGGAGGAGGTGGTGGTGCGAATAAAAATAAAAGTGGCAACAAGTTATGTCGCAGAGAAACACTGGCGGATATTGCTAAATCATTACCGTGGTCAAGGCAAACTACAGATACAAGTCATACGAGTTTGAAGAAACGTCGAGAAAGTTCAGTAGACAGTGGCATAAAGAGTCAAAACTCGAGCAGATCACGCAGGGATTCGACAATCAGTGATTTCAAAAATGATTTCGCTAAACTCTGGAACAAGCGCGAAACACCACAATTGGTGCAACAGCCGACGCTTATATCACCGACACCTAGACGCGGTAGGATTCAATTTTTTCTTCAATAATATTTCAGAAATTATACAAAACATATTTTTTCAGGTTCCGGCGAATCGAAATACTCACGGAGAGATTCCGGAGAGAGCGCGAGATCAAGAAGAGACTCCGTTGTTGGTTCTCAAAGTGAACGAAAACATCAATGTCGTCATCATCGACGTAAACAGTCTCAGCAATCACAAATATCAGTTGATGTTGCATCCATTACTCCAAGCAAGTACTACAGAAGTGATCAGAGACCGAGTGCATCAAGCACGGACAGTGCTGCGTCCGCAGCTGTCAGGGATCACTTGGAAACCCAGAAGAATCTCGCGGAAAAAGAAGGAAAGCCTCAACCAGAAATGAAGTCATCCGCAACCGAGACGAAGAACTTTCTGACGTTGGAACCTACAGTCAATACTCCTACAATCATAATGTCTTCCGTAACTCCACCAGCTATTTCACCCGTAGCACTCAACAGTCTTCCTCTTCCTGGTACCTCTACCTCAGGAAGTTCGAGTCCTGTGGGCTCTCCGAATCTCAATAATACTCCGACTCATCCGCTTCTATCAACTCGACGAGATTCGACAACTCAGGTAATAGGTTTTAGTACCAAACGATTTGGTTGATTTTTCATGGGATATTTGTCTTCGATCTAGTGTTACTATGGAAAAGCGAAAGAAATATCGCCCAATAAACTATCAAGACTAACGAGACAGGCTGCGACAATCGATGAATCATTATCACCATCTGGAAGGCGGGGAAGCCAACCGACTTTATCACCAGATCCTGATGACGGAGGTAAATATATTTGTTTGATAGATTTTGAATTTTCAAAGATTGTTTCATGTTCGATATCACGATATTTACATTTCAATTTTTTTGTTCGTCGTAATAATTTAATAGATTTTTCATAAAGTTCCATAAGAAATTCTGATGATGTTTCTTCCTTACCGATTATTTTATTAATTCGTATAACTTTCGTCATATTGTGTATATTAAGTTTCTTTTGAAGAATTATTTGGAAGTCTTCCGAAATCAATCACTGATCACAAACTATTCTTACAAACTGCGTCTCATTATTTGTAGCAATAACCATCAAATTCATATTTTAATATGTTAACATATCGAAAGAGATCCTTCTTACTATTTTTATTCCATGTTTCAAATTTAATTCCTTCAAGGCCGGAAAGCACGGAGAGATTCGCTCAGTCCAGATTCAGCTTCATATCCAAGACGTCGAGATTCGAAAAGCCACCTGAGCCCAGACAGATCCGCCGATAAAAGAGATATCAGTCCAATTCGACAAAGAAGACAATCAAGACTTAGGAGACAATCTACCTCCATTGCAGGACGACCTACAAGGTACTATTATCGACAAAAGAATTAACGATGGATTGTATTGCTGTAATTCATAGAACGGACATTCAATTACAGATCTCCAGACAGTTCTACCTGCTCATCACGGGACCCAAGTCCATGTGCACGTGGTCCAGGAAGCTTGCAGCATGCACCGGTGATCAGAAGACAATCAACTACCGAAGAAATACTAATTGCTCGTGGCTTCCGACGACAAAGTACCACAGAAGAAATGATAAGATGTAGAAACTTCCGACGACAAAGTTCTCAAAGCGACGACACTGTAAGTTATCGTGTACATTCTTTAATTGCGTTTTCCACGGTGGAATGAACTAATTACTTTTTCTTTTAAATTACAAGGTTCAAAGATATCGAGGACGACGTGATAGTTCAGCTCAAATAACAGACGGAACCTTCGCCACAATGACTGTGGAAACGTCCAGCACATTTTTCGATAGCAGTACTCAAACTGGTGAGTACAAATAATAATTCTAGGCTTATCCATAATTTTACCATCATATACCATCAACTGTAATGAAAATTGTCCAAACAAAATTTGAGCCAATTTCTTTTTGTTAGTTCATTCTTTGACCTATTTCTTGGTTATGGAGAAAAATGATCGCTTCCTACTCTTCAAAACTCAACCATAATCGAAGACTTCTGTTCACTCAGATTTGTGATTTTTCCTCTCGAAGATCTGCTCTTCAACAAATATTGTTCAATACTTGTAGGAAACTGCTCGCAAGAAGTTCTCGCAAAGCTTTGACAAATATTTGTGATAGAAACTACGAACATTTTCTATCAGATAGATTTGTTTTGTGATTTTATCACCTCTAGCGCAGTTCTGTAGCATAAATCACACAAAATAATCCTCGAGTTGACCCGTCTTTCTGGTATCTGATTCAGTCTCCTTCAACATCAGAAGAGCTGTATGCTTTTGAAGTGATTCTACCGACTGTAGATTCTTTCTGATAATTTTTATGTCTTCATTAAATATATGGAGCTGTTGATTATTCCATTAAGATCAGTTTACTTTAGAGAAAACATCCGATCTCCCACGCCCAAAAATCAATAACATGCAAGACGAGTTAATGTTCCCTTATATATAAGACGTACAGACACCCATAAACTCCGGACTTTTTATAGAAAGCTCTTATATAGGATAATGGTGGAGATTGAGCGAGGTGTTTTAGTGGTCAAGCTTCCAGCTTTATTGCCCCATTTAACTTCTATATGGTGGATATAAGGCGAGTCATATTTTCCCCGACACTGAAATTCCATTTGTGAATATTTTCACAATATGCTAATTTTGCAACAAAAATTTTCAATTATGATTGGAAGTAATGACTGAAGTAATAAAAAAATTTAACTGGTTCATACTCTGCATCATAAGAGTTTCTCAATACGAGTTGGGAAAATGCAGTAGTAATAGTCAATAATATCGTCGTCCTAGAGTCAAAAGGGCGTAAGTGTTATTTTTCAAAAATCTACAAAAATTGAATTTACATTTATTTTTTCATAAAAATACTAACTTACACCCTTTTAATATTCAGCGAGAAAAAATGGCACTTACGCCCTTTTGATTCTAGGGCGACGATATGTTCCAAACCGAATTTTTCTATCCGTTTTCATCCAAATTGCGTTAAATTGTAGAATTTGAAGAATACCATTAGAACAAAACTTTCAAATAATCACTTGGGTGATAACACTTTCTGCTTTATCGGCAATATATTGATTTTTAACTGAAGGCGGTATATGAGTCGGACTAACTACTTGCATCGTTTCACGAGTCCTTCAGCGATTATTTGCATTATTTTTTTTTCCAAAAATAGAAAGAGGGCTTCTCCCCAATATGTCGAATAGGAATCTCAAAATTTTAGAATACTCAAGACGAATATTCGAGGAAAATTACACGTTTTAATTCAGACTGAATAAAAATGCTTCGTCATCATGACCTGCAGAATTTCCTTCAATTTCTGATGATAAATTGATGACTCATCTTTCATATAAAAAATAATGATAATGAATAATCTTTCAAATTTTCCCGGCAAATGACAAACGACCGTCTCTTTGTTAACCAAACCTGAGTGTCCTCGCACGCGCATAGATGCTTGATCCCGAAACTCACTTGAATAACTAGGTATCAACGAAAATAAGGATGAACGCGTGCGCGAAATAGCGTTAGTTCGTTGAAAATAACGCGGGGGTGCAGAACAGTCGATAGATGAAAATATCTGAACATGTATACTTCTAACTCTTCTATCAGAGTTGAGGTAGTCATGTATGGGTGTTCTCCTGTGTCCCAAGGACCAGTAATGCATATGAATTGACAAACACCATTTATTATTAATTCCTGAAAGTGCGGAAAATTGTCCAACAAATATTGTAAACTCTGTATTTAACAGTGAGTGTAGAAATCGAAAAAGTGAATATTAAGGAAATATTTCGGATAGAATGTAATAAGTTGTGGAAACACGTGGTAGGATTTCTGGATGATTTATCTCATTGAGCTGAATGATAAATCAATGACAGTTGCCTGAGAGAAGGACGAATTTTTCGAGTCAAGTCTGTTTACTCCAGAATTATTTTAATCACTCCGCTCAATATCCTGGTTGAGAAATGGCCAGCAAATGTTTTTTTATTGAGATCTTCAATCACGTAGAATAAACTCTACCACATTGAAATTGAATGAGAATTGTTTTAGTTCAATGCAAATTAAATGAAGGACGTGAGAAATAAATCGTGGAACTGAGGAAAATATTAAAAATCATAATCAGAGACAATTCATATTGGGATCGTCCTTTATCACGGTGTATTGACAAGTACGAGTGATGGTGTGACGCTTCGATTTTTCATTAGGCCACGCGGTGGGTGGTGTCCTTCCTAAGGATTTCATTGAACTGTCCTAACGCCCCTCGTACAATCGCCAATCCAAGCTGATTGTGATTATATCGACTCTCCGAGATTTCTCGGAGGTATAATCTAGTAGTGGACTATACTCGAAGAATTGAGTGAGAAAAGTTTAACTTTTTTCCACCCTCTTATCTCATTTTTATTCTCGCAATAAACGATAAGACTGTTCTTGAATTAAATCGGGAATAATTATTTCTTCATTGAAATAATGAAACGGGAAAATTAAAATGTCGAGTTTAAAATGTGCCAGTGAAAAGTAACGAGGGAAAATTTAATGAAAAAAGGAAACGCGTGACCAACTAACATAAGTCTTAGTGTTTACACGTTTTTGAGTCTGTATTAGCGAACCACGACTCAACCACAACCACTTGTGGCAGTCTAACGTGAGAAGACTTGGAGGAAAAACAGATGTGGCAAGTGCAAGTGAAATGGGAAAGTTGAGGTGAAAAACCAATTAAGAATAATCGTCGCCAAGTGTTCTCGGTTTAATCATTTACTGAATTCGCTCGGACTAATAATTCGTCTAATACAATATTCTATTGAATTATTGTATTATCAAATTAAGATACCGAGACAATAATCTCATGGAAAAAAACTATTAGTCGTGAGATTACTTTTTGTTGTAGATATATGCGCGAAATGCTGCTATCATCGATCCAAACGCCAAGGCCACGTGCTTCTGGCTCGATCCTCTCGTTGATTGGACTCAATCATCTTATTTGCTACATTAAAAAAGTTTCCAATTAACACTTCGAGAGGTGAAAGAAGTAAATGCTATTATTCTATTACAAGTAACTATTAAAGTTTTTATTGAGAGAAAAATATAATTATCGTGAGTTGCTCGTTTGAAAGGAGAGGCATTTCAATTTTATTTCATTTTATCGCGGAAAATTTTATGGGAGAAGCAATTTTTTTTTTAATGAATTTTCACCGATTCGATATCTTTCCATTAGTGATTGATGAGTTTTCCAATTGAATTGAGAATGGATCCAATCAAATCCGTTGAAGTGCAAAATATTGTCATGGATATATTGACAATGATATTTCGTATAATGTAATATTTATTTCTCTCTGTATAATATAGCGAGGAAGAAAAAAATTGGAATTTCAATGTTCTATATATTGGAAATTGCTCGAAATGAGTCAGAGTATTCGAAATAGAGTTTTCTCGATGATTTGAGGGAAAAGCTGAGGAAATTTTCATTGGAAAACGTGTGTCAGGAATTATTTTTGGAATCTTTCGGAACATTGAACCGATTTGGATGAAAATTGATGGCATTTTTTATTTTTTTTCACTTATTCCCGAATATATCCGGTTCTGATTATTGAATTGTGAAAATTTTTCGTCCAAAATTTTCGAATTTTTTTACAATCCCCAAAAATCAATTTCCACAGATATTTTTCAACGGAAATCTCGTCACGTCTTCAACTAAATCATTATAAAAATTCTATCTCAAGCTGTTCCATGGGAATGTCCATTTTATCCACCTTCCCTCTGTAATGAACAATATGAAAAGATTATTGGGGATTATACAATGGAAAGATTAATTAAAGAGAGTAAGAAGTGCGTAGTACTATGTCACTATTGAATTGAGCGAGGGTAAATATTAATTCCATCACGGTGAAAGTTTGTCGTTCATAATGCATATAGTTGCTTAACTCAATGGGGGTGGTCGCTAGCAGGGGTCGAATAATCATTAGATATGTTGATGGTAAATATATACTTTGGCATCCATTCTTTTAATTTCCATTCGTGGTCTGGACACATATCTAAATTTATTGTGAGACGTAAATTGAATAATTTTGTGTCCTCACTACTTAATTGTGGTATTTTTCACTTCGCAACGACTCTTTTAGAACTATATTTTTACAACGAATATCAATTTTTTATTGAAAATTCCGACAGAACTCATAAATGATTGAGAATTATTTTAGTGAGAAAACAATTCAGTAGCGAAGAGGTAAAACAGGATAAGTCGATTTTTTCTCAATGGTTTTTCTGAAATATCTCAGGAACTAATGGAGATACGTCCTTTTTGCCCTGATGCTTTTTTGTAGCTTTTGAAATTCTCTACAAAAAAGCATCAGGGCAAAAGAGGCGTATCTCCATTATTTTCCGAGATACTTGTGAGAGAAGATCGGCGAAAAAAATCGACTTCTGTTTTACCTCTTCACTACTTTTTCTGAAATTTGCATCTCAATTATGAATTAAAATTGATAATATAAGTGAAGATTCAAGAATACAATGAAAGTCACTATGAATTTTTTATCATTATTTGGAATGGACGTCAAAGTACATATTTACCATCCTATTTTATTGGAATGTTCATTTAATCCTATTGTTCTCTCTAACGAACCATATGAAGAGATCACTGAGGATTATTCAGCGGAAAGATTAATCAAAGAGAGTACGGAATACGCAGAATTATATCACTATTGGATTAAGGGAAGGCTGAATATTAATTTCATCACGGTAAAAGTTCGTTAGTAATGCATATAGTTGCTTACGTCGACGGCTGTCACTAGCAGGGACTGAATAATTATTAGATATGTTAACCTCAAGTGTATTGCAAATGATATTGCGTTGAAAGCGTCAGCAGCACTCGTTTTCTATAAAAAAATATTATTTTTTCCTCGAGAAAATACGTTTGATCATCAGGAGTAACGGAATTACTATTAAATTCCACTATAATTCTAGAAATATAGAGACTTTCTCGATGCTATTTTTATGTCGTACACAAGACAGATGAGAAACAGGATAAATTGAATGTTCCGAGCCACGTCAATATTTGCCAAGCTATTCTTAAATTAGCAATTTTTTTTCACCATAAAGATTAATCCGAGATACTTCGTAAAAATGGTCATTATTAAGCTTTGATTTTTTTGGGATTGAAGAAATAATTCCTCCCGATTTCTCTCTCTCATGGAATAAACATGATTCGAAACCATAAGCTCAAGTTTCTACCCGATAATAGATGGTAAATCGAGATTGGGAATAGGTGAATTGTGTTATGGAACAAGCTAGTGCTCAACTGAAATATGAAACGGAATCTAACAACTTCACAATACAATACTGATTGGAGAATAATTCGAGGATAATAATTCAACGTGATTTCACCTCAATTATCAATAATTCTCTCTTGTATTATTATTTCTATGAAATTGACATGAAATAATTAATTTGATTTTTCTTTCAATCCGCGTTTCTTCCGCGTTAAATTCAAGGGTAGATATTCTCATCTTTGGAAAATTAGTTTGCAAGGAAAAAATTATTACGATTCATAGAAAAGGAAAATGCTTGATTTCTTTTACTTGTCCGATATTGATTCCCTCATTTTTTCGATTTTTATTTGCTGTTGAAATACTATATTATTCAATACGAAACTGTGAACACCTCGTTCTTCTCAATAATATAAAAATCGATTTCAATTTGAGACTACTTCAACTATCGTTTGCTACGAGTGCAATGCACAATTCTAATTCGTTTTATACCTTTGGTTGAGATCCCAGATCAACAATTCAGGTTGGATTGAGTTAGTGGCTGCAACAATAAATAATAGAACTGGTCAAACAAAGAGAAAGATTTCTCCGCTTCTCGAACAAAGAATCAGTTCATCTGATATCTGCAATAATCTTTTGTGGAGAGAATAATATTTGACAAAGATTCTCCGCACGTGAAAATATTTGCAGTGAAAATCTTTCAATTTCACAGCAACTTTTCGTTCTCCAATTTTTTTTCGATCGAAACAATGGAATTGATGGCAAGAGATGAATAAAAGATCGTCAAATAATTACGAAAAAATAGAAAAACACTTTTCATCTCACAATTTCTTGTTTTTGTTTATTTTTAAAAATTCAGTAGTGAAGAGATAAAACTGTTTTTCTGAAATATTTCGGGAATTAATGGAGATACGTCCTTTTTGCCCTGATGCTTTTTTGTAGCTTTTGAAATTCCCTACAAAAAAGCATTAGGGCAAAAGAGGCGTATCTCCATTAGTTTCCGAGATACTTGTGAGAGAAGATCGGCGAAAAAAATCGACTTATCCTGTTTTACTTCTTCACTACTCAATTATTTTTTCTAAAAATACACGTACACTCTATCTCACTATTCCCACATTAATTAATAATAATTGTTGATATCAGTTTTCACTACGTCGGGCACTTGTTACCTCCACTTGTTCTTCTCCATTTCAAAATAAAATTGTGCGGTTCTTCTACAAACTACTTCTATTCAGTATCTCTCGATAAACCTCAAAAGTTTTATGGCGACACACGAAACATGCAGATATTATATAACTCGGAAAACTCAGTCGTACTGATTCACCATTTAAAATGTGAATTTCCCATTCGCTTCCCTCCATCTCTCAAATTGAAAGGCTTTCTCATTTTTCACTCCAACTTTCCTCGTTACTTTTCCTCATGTCAAAGTAATACATGTAAATTTATGTATTCTACATGTATTTTAACCAATCCAATTTTTACAGCTTTTATAAGTGTTCTCCAGTTCAATTGGGTCAAATTTTTCCTTCATTCCATGACTTCCCAACAATACACGTAATTTTTCCTTCCTCCTTTCTTATTTCCTCCTTCTACGTGAAAAAGTATTTCTGCATTCACCACTTATAACTGAGAGGAAATAAGAATGAGATGGGAGAATACATTAAGGGGACTGGGGCAAAATGATGTATTGTTATGTACGGATTTCTCTCCTTATTTCGCCCTAGTCCTACTTGCGAGGTCATTCGAAAATGTTTCTCCTTGAACAAAAACTCATGTTGACCACTGGTTAATTCACGCCCTAAGTATATCGGATGTATCGATATCATTATTAATTAATCAAACAAGGATACCGTGACGTTTTCCACCGTATGTGTGTATGTAATATCATCGCTCCAGAATAAAAGGGGTGCCTCGGGCGTAAGTGCAATTTCCTTTGCAATTATTTTATCATTTTATTTCAGTAGTGAAGAAGTAAAACAGGATAAGTCGATTTTTTTCGCCGAGATTCTTTTGCCAATATCTCGGAAACTAATGGAGATACGCCCTTTTTGTCCTGATGCTTTTTTGTAGAGAATTTCAAGAGCTACAAAAAAGCATGAGGATAAAAAGGACGTATCTCCATTAGTTTCTGAAATATTTGAGAAAAACCATTGAGAGAAAAAATCGACTTCTTCTCAAAACTCTACAAAGATTTTACCTTCACAAAAAAAATTCGAACGATCCGAACAAAAAAAATTCATTCTTCTTGTTCAGAATCGTTCGTAAGGAGAATTAACCAGCGTCACGCAATCTTGAAAGAACGAGAAATGTCGATAAAATTATCACAATTCTTATACTGCCTCGTGGAAACTTTGATAGAAGACGTTCAATATATATTCTTTGAGTTCACAATAGCTATTAGCTATTCAGCTCTTGGATGTTCCGACTGATCCTTTGTAAGGGACGCCCACAAAGAAACACTAACGATTCATCTGTCTTTGTCACGCTTCCCCAATACCCTCGACACTGACATCGAACCGTACTTCATTAATGATCCCCACGAATGTCGATAATAACTATTGTGTTTAGTTAGGTTATTGAGGCGCAGTTCGAATTGTTTGAGGAAGAAAGCTGAAATCCTTGAGAATCGATTTTTATTTTAAACTCGAACGATTCATGAAAGTAATGCTCTTCTGATTTATAAAATTAGTAACGAAAACAAATTTATTTCTATGTATTTTTCAAATTTATATTGTCATCGCCATAAATTTCCGGAAAAACTAAAAAACCAGCTGAAAGGTGAGCTCATGTCCCATTTTTGCATATTATATAATTTTTTTTTCTATTACTATCTGTAGGCTCATCAACCTCTTTGCCCCCTCCCCCCTAATAAAATATATTCTATTCTATTCTGATTTCTCTCAGTCGAATCAATCTTCAATCAATTCCGAATAGTACATCACTCTCATAGAAAAGCGTTCGAAAAGAAAAAAAATCGGGAATACCGAGTATTTTCTCGCGTGGAAAGATTACGAACTGTTCGAGGCCATGAATTCAAACAATTCGAAAACATAAAATCAATGGAGAACACAAGAAAACAAATATCGACGTTTACGTAGTCAAGTGTAATAGGATTCACAAAGTTGATTGATTGAGGCATATTCAGTGGGTCGAATTGTCATTTATTCATGCTCGTCATTCATTTTCAATTTTATTATCTCCTTTCCAGTATTTCAATTGATTCAGAGCCATCGGAATATATCTTAAATGACTCCGTTTCGAATTTGCGGAATTTGTAATTAATTATTCAATAATGCCCATTCTCTGAATGCATGAAAATGCGAATGGAATCCTCACTTATTTTCTACATTTTTTTTCTTCATTCTTCGAGATATTCCCTGGAAATTTCAAAAATGAAATTGAATTATGAAATCTTTATACCCTCCATATTCATTCCAACGATAAACTTGAGAATAGCATTGTTTTCTCGAGATCTTTCAAATTATTAACGTTACCATTTCGTATTCCCGCCCTTCGAAAACGAAAAGAAACAAGTTAAAAGTTAATGCATCGAATTAACTATGAAAGCGTTTGAAAATCGAGGGAAAGAAAAGTTTTAAAGGAAATATAGGAGACGCATTTCCCTTTTTTAAAACTTGCCAACAAATTCATGGATGCATGGAAATTGTTAAATAGGAAACGAAAATTCGAAAAGTCCCGCATATATTTAATAATCTGAAATGAATTCGTGAATGAACTCCGATATTCGGAAAACTTTTGGTGTATGCAGAAGCACCCGAAGAATTATTTTCCCTTCATATTGAAATTCCTCAGCATACATGCTGGAATGTTCATTCAAGACTTTTTCGACCCCGATGGAACTAATAGGCGATGATTGGAGTCGGAAGGTGAATAGAAGAGAAGAGAAGTAGAATCTAGGAGAACCACACCCCATTGCTTCTTATCTTCAGAGCTTCGAGTCAATTTGAGGTCAAAGGATCTACGCGAAATGCACTCAATAAAGAAATCTAACTGAATATTTCTATAAGTACAAGCGAATGAGAGTAGTAGGAAAGTTCAGATCACAGAGCTCCATTTAGTTTCTAAATATATTTACTGTGTGAATTTATGTCTTGAGACTCAATTTTTTCCTTCTCTTCTTTACTTTCATGGGAAAAAGAGCCATCACCACCATACGACAACAACCACTATCACGAAGAGTGTCTGAAATGTAACAGTTGTGGCCTCAATCTCACTGGACCCAATCAGAAGAGGGCCCGTCGGTGAGTGTCATCGAAATTTAAATTCATTTAATGAATATTCACGCAAAAATAATTATGCGATCGTAATATTCTCTTTTTGCTGTCACAATTTGATCATAAAATTAGTTATCGTTTTTAATAATTAAAGTCATTATTTCGTACGCTCTGAATACCGTGTTGGGGACAGGGTAATTAAAAACACAACAGGTCACTGAGATTATACTCATTCTGTTTTATTTCCTCTGTGTCAAATTGAAAAAAATGATTAAATTCACGGAATAATATTCCTGGAGGTTATAAATTTCAGTAATAGTCACACATAACTTCAAATTCTGTTCTTAATTTGTGGTATTGTGGAAAATTTTGAATTTTATATCATGCATCCTTTTTTTTGAAGTAAATTAATATTTTCATTTAGTGGATTTTGTGGTCAACGTAATAAATCATTTTGGAATTTATCGACCGGGCGTTCCAGATTTATTGCTACGAAGTTGAGCGTAATTACGATCGACCTGTTTACTTGCCTTAATTCTCAAACGCTGGGTAGATTATTACGGTGTGACGATTGCAAATCGCTGCAGGGAAATTAAATTTAATATTGTGCTTGGCTATTCGTACAACGAACAATACATTTATTTTCAATTTTCAATAAAACATTCAATCAAATATTAAAATTATTTTCAAACATAACGAATATACTTTTGATCTCTAGATTCAAGAACCAAATACTTTGCGATCTGCATTTTGCGGACGTGGCGCTGATGGAGTGTTCAGATTTCATGCAGCAGTTGCGCAGCTTCAAGCCACAAAGTTTAGGCTGCGCAGTTGCTCGAAGAAAATCATCAACCACCTTGATATTTCCATTGCCTCCACAGGCGTGTTCAGGTAAAAGTTCGTTTACTTCCACCTTAATTCCGTAGAATTCATATTAACTGATGCATCACTGACGTGAGATGAAATTCTCGTCTTTGCGCTTCAATCATCTCCGCTATTAGAGATAAAATCGAAGGACGTGCAGCAATGTTTCTTCAAATGAATATGAATAAGTCCCTGTCGGTTCACTCTAAGTTCGAATACCGAGCCCTGTACGAAAACAGCTTGGTGTTCTACCTTACAGTGACTCGCTTGTGGTCACATTTCAACTCTGGAAGGACTGGAAGCATATCGATATTAAAAAATACTCAACCAATTTAGTTATGAGTGAATGCCTCATCTAATCGAAAATTTCACTGTAACAGCATGTCGAACCTACTCTGATATAACGCCGCTCCCCCATCTAAGTCACATTTGATTATTGTTCGGAAACTTTAGCAATATAAACGAGTATCTCATCATCTATATTCCAGATGAATTCTGTCAGGAGTTTCCGCACAATCTCATACCCACTCCTGGCTACTGGATTGAGTGTTCAAGACAGCAGATCACGTCCGACACAATTTGGGATGAGAGTGAAAGTGATCGTGAGATTACGGATCCCGAACAGGAGCAACTTGAGCAGCAGGACAGAGTATCGATTAATCGTCAGAGACAAGAATTTTGTTTATTTGAGGAGAATGAGCTTGATGATGATGACGCACCGCGAAAAAAAACTGTTATTGAAGAGCAATGGGAGAAAAATCAGGGCTTCGAACTTACTTCCGTCGAACAGGAAACGTATGAAAAATATTTCTATGGATCAGAGCACTGGAATTATTTCACGAATGATGAAGATTTGGGTCCAGTTATCTTGAGTATCAAACAAGAAACTATCAATGGGAGAGATCAGTTCAGGATACTCGTGAGGGCAATCAGTTATACTGTTCATGGACTCATACCAGCCAGCTGTGTTTTTGCTGATCGGTGAGTTGTATTATTTTGATAATTTTAATTGAAGAAAAGGGTGCGAAACTACTGATATTCATTATTGATTTTTTCGTCACATAAAAACATCAATTTTGCATTTCCAATAATTCTTCCTCTACGTCTTTTAGTACAACTTGAGGAATTCGATCTCAAATTTTTTTTAGAGCTGCGGCTTCATAATATCCACAGCTTTGGCAATCTCATTCAGTGCATTAATCGTTTGACACCAAACTCACCATAGATATAGATCGTTAACGTGTAGCTGAACCTCGATTACATCGAAAATTACGTTTCGGTAATGTCGTTTTCGTCGTAAATTGTGTGCAGCTCCGCGTTAATGACATGTGAGCCACACTCGCTCGTGTTCTACGTATAAAACACTCTTCTGGACGAAGAATCAAACGGATTAGTGTTCTAAAAATTTGTACATAACCCAGAAACATTCGTGTTACCGAATAATTAGACTTAACTCTGTTGAATCTAATTGCCAAGTTTGTAGATAACTTATATCTCAAGTAATTATCTCCTCTTGGATGAATTTCAATGGATAATCCCATAACTTTTTCTTAATCTGATATTCTTGAGTATTAAGTCATAATAAATTTTGATCTATTACCCAGATATAACCGTGAGGAAGTCGTTAAAAGTCTCGGAAAAGAGGTCAACATTAATCCGCCATTGACCCTGGGACAACTTCCGGATACTCCCGAGGAACTTCTCAAATTAGATCAAGTCTTTATAAAATCAGAACTTAAGGTTGGCGTTATATATGTACAGGAGGGTCAGTATTCAGAAGAAGAGATACTTGATAACAATGACAGTTCACCATTGTTCGAAGAATTCCTGCAGATTCTCGGTGATAAGATACGTCTCAAGGGTTTTGACAAGTACAAAGGTGGCCTCGACACCGTCCATGACCTAACTGGTCTATACTCCGTCTACACAAATTGGCGTGGAATTGAAATTATGTTTCATGTCTCAACACTTTTACCTTATGAAAAACACGATCCTCAGAAGGTAGGCTTTCTTAATTATGTTTTTATTCCAGTAATGTAAGAAATGACGAGGCATTTTCATTGAATTTTTTTTTTCATACTGAAGATATACTGCGTCATGACATTTCATTCTTGGGAATGTATGAGGGATTATTCTAAGGAACCCACGGATTCTCATTTACATATAGATATTCAAAGTTTTCCCTTTCAGTGAATTTATTTATATCTTTCTTGCATTGCTCGATAAAATACTGATGGGAGTTGAGGCGAAATGGACATTGGGATTAGAACGGATTCGATTCTGATTGGATCTTGAATGTTCTATCCAATGAAAATGGCTTGAAATGAGTGACAGTATTGGAGATGAAATTTTTTCAATGATTCCTGGAAATGTGAAAACAATTTTTTTTTTTGAAAATTCGACAGTTTTTGACTGAAATTAAAGGCATTTTGAAACGTATGATGATAGATCCTTTAATCTCGTCGTATAGCGAATGAAATAATCTCTCCAGGAAACCGGATGAATCGATAAAAAATAAGTTCAACTTCAAGCTGATTTTTTTTCGTTCAGAACGATCGAATTTCCAGAAAACTTCGCTCCAGCTTTGCAACAGAATCTCTAAAGATAAATTCCTTCTCAAACCATTTCACTGGAATAACTATTTGACTTCAGCTACCTCTAATCTTGATTTTTTTTGCTTTTCAGTTACAACGAAAACGTCATATCGGTAATGACATTGTGTGTGTTGTATTTCTTGAAGCTGACAATACAAGTTTCAGTCCAGCCTGTATAAAATCCCATTTTTTACATACATTCATCCTTGTACGAGTGAGCCCAAGAATTAAACGTAAAGTCACGAGATATGAAGTTTCAGTTGTTACTCGGGACGAAGTTGGTGCATATAAACCATATCTCTGGGAGCAGAGTGTCTTCGAAAAGGGTAATTTGCATTAATATCTCGGTTAATCCCCAAATACCGCTATGAATAATTCAATAAATTGTTAATATCCAGGAGCCATGTTTCGTGAGTGGATGCTAACGAAAATTGTGAATGGTGAGCGTGCAAGTTACTCAGCTCCTAAATTCGCGAGAATGCAGGAAAGAACGAGGAGTCAAATGCTGGAGGATATTGTGGCGAATTTGGCGAATCACGCGGAAACAGGACAGATACCAAAACCATACAGACGAGGATCGTGGAGACCAATTGGACATATGAGGCCATCTTCTCCCCTTTTGGATTCCGTGAGAGATCAATTCGAGGATTATGATCAGCTGGCCAAAGATTTTACGAGAGTATTCTTGAACAATGCCGCTAACATTGAGATTAATTCGAATTTGTTTGATGTAACATTCTTAGTTCCCGGACAGCAGAAGCAAAAAGTCAGATTCATTGGTGTTAGAGCTATTCTCGGTGTTCGAAGCAGGTAAGTTGGGATTAATCCAATTATTCACTTTGTAAACTAGTTTTTGTAAAGGAGGAAAACTAATTTTCTTTCTTCTCCGCCAGAGTATTTCAGGAAATGTTGTATGGTATTCAAACTGGCTTTGGAAGTCCCCAAGTTCCAGTCGCTGAATTACTAGCGAGACCAGTACCAACTTTGTTGAGCCCGCAGAAGCCAAAGAGCTCTAATTTCCTTCAAGTTCCTGACATTGAAAGTCCAAGGTACGTAGCCAAGTGAATTTTCAAATTTTTCTTGAATGTTATGGAATATAAATTCGATATATATAATTCATCCGAGGAAAAAAGGCGAGAAGATATTGAAATACGGAAATAAATGAAACAAAACAATGGTGAGATTCGTGCTTGATCGCTGCATCGATGTTGAATATATATTTTTTGCAATGAATTCTCGATTATTATCTTTCACTATTCTTTCTTATATGGCACATCCGTCTATCCTTATTCCTGAAGCACCGCATGTATCAATATTATTATAAATGACTTTTTTTATCTTTAAATGTTAAACACAGTCATCAGAAAAGAATAATATGATAATTTGAGCTCGCAAAATTTTTAATGAAACTCTTCAATAATCATTATATGTGAAGAACAAAAAAATCCACATATTCCTGTCAATCACTCGTACAATGTCTCAGTGTGACTTGAAGACATTAAAGAGTTCCCCATACCCCAAAGTGCCGACCTACTGTTTCTGTGAGATACTGGCTCTGACGTGTTTAGGCCCAAAAGTGTGCCGTCATCGCCAATGGTGAAACGAGCTTTCTCGAGACTGGGGACAATCACAGCTGGATGGGGCAGAAGTATAAGGAAGCACAGCAATACTCTGCAAATTGAGGACAGAAAACGCTGGACGAGTTCTCAGGACTGCAGCAGTAAGATTCATTTTAATTCTCGAAAAGCACTTTGGTTCTGAGTTTGATAATACGTTTTAATATTCCAGATAAAGAGATGAAGGAGAAAGATAAGGCGGGAGCGTCACTAGCTGTTCCCAGACTCAGCGTTTGTGCGGATGCTCAAAAAGTGGATCGAGCTAAACTCGCCCAAACTGAGGTAATTCAAGAGTATTTAATCTGAAATTATTAATAAATATAGAACGCTACAGTTTTATACTTTCATTTATCTTTGTTTTTTATGAGGAATAAATTATTCGAAAATTTAACGAGGACGTTGAACCTTTACAATATTTCACGTGAATTACGAGAATTATAATAAAATTCTTAATTGATAACTTTTTAATCAATTTGAAGATTTTAGTTGTGATTAAAATCCGGAAAACTTTAATATTGAGTTTTGAAAAATTTTAAAAGTCTTTTAAATAATAATAGAATTTTTAATCTGACCACAATTTTTCTGATGTTTTGCCAAATATTCGAAAATATATTTGAAGATCCTTATTCTTAAACTTTAGAATTTTTGTGGATCCTTGATTATTCTTCTTAATTCAAATAATTCAATAGTTACTGTAAACGAAGTGAATGTGAAAAATATTTTCTCGGATTTTCAGTTCGACATCATTGAATTCGATCCAGAAACATTTGGCATTCTCTTGGATTATCTTCACACCGGTTCCTGTCCTCTAACTTGCAGTAATATACCAGGATTAATATGCGCTGCTGAACACTATGATTTACCTGATCTCCTTCAAGCCTGTTTCCATCACGCCAAACAGTTTTTGAGGATCGAGATAGTTTGCATAATGCTCTGCGCATTGGAAAACTACTATTGGCGATACACGTCAGCTTCTGAGCTTGTTAATATGATTTTGGCATTTGTCGAAACACGGGCCTATCAACTTTTTCAGAGCCCACATTTTTTGACTCTCAGTGAGTCCATGGTACAAACGATAATGTGTCGCGGTCTTGAAGTTGTCGAGATACGGAAATTCGAGGCAATGCTGAACTGGGCCAAGCACAGAATAAAGAATAAAACAAACAACAAAATCGATGCTAAACATGAATTTAAGTGCATCATGGAGAGACTGAGTAAAGATCTGAAACTCTATCGAATAACCCCCCAAGAATTAATCAGAGTAAGTAATAATTAAAACTTAATAATTGATAATTTAACTTTTTTGAAACTTATTAATAATGTTTACTTTTTTTCAGATTGTCTTACCATCGAAAGCTATTAAGAACGAACGAATTTTAGAGACACTAGTATTTCAAGCGAATTCGGGAATTTATCGGAATGTTGATACATATTTAGAAGATTATCAGAAAAGAGTTCAAAACCAAGATAGTTTCGACTGCGGATTATGAATATCGCCGGTACGCTAACATATCAATTATTTCAGTAGTGAAAAGGTAAAACAGGATAAGTCGATTTTTTCTCTCAATGGTTTTTCCCAAATATCTCAGAAACTAATGGAGATAGGTCCTTTTTGCCCTAATGCTTTTTTGTAGCTCTTTAAATTCTCTACAAAAAAGGAT
>JABSMS010069996.1:0-20625 GCA_018902275.1 Aleiodes sp. PSUC_FEM 10030003
TTCATTGCGGTTCTCAATATTCATGTTCATTTGAAAATTCAAGTAAGAGATAAAATTTCGGCTTTTACTTCTACTAAAAACTCATGAATTTTCTTGAATTTCACCTGAAACTTGAATTTTCATGACCATTTTTCCATCAAAACAAATTAAACGCCACGCTCATGAAAATTACCATCAGATTGTCCATGGAATTTGAATTTTTTTCTAACCGCGTACTTGAATATCCTTAAGATCGATGGAATGTAACTCATCGATATTCTTCTTGGGCTTCAAATTCCCCAATCATTTCAGAACTTGACCGAAACTACTTCAAAATGACGAAAAATCCGAATAAAATGAATCCCCCCGACAAAATAGTTTTTGATCAATAATTATGAAAATCATAAAAATGTTGATTTTCTACAATATCCTCGAAAATTCATTCCGTGAATCGAAAATTTTGGAAAATATTTCTTTTTCACTTTTTCTGCGCAGTCAAATTTATTGAAACTTTTCGAATAGACAAAATTTCTTGAATTTTCATTTGAACTCTGCAGAATTAGAATTTTTCAATTTCAAGAAAATTTTGAAAAATAGTTGAAAGTTTATTGTTTCTTACAAAATTAAAAAAATTGTATTTCTTTGAAAGATTCAATTTTTTTTTATTTTAAAAATTCAATCTCTTCAAATTCCGATTCTTTCATACAACTTCTCTTCCGTTTCCGTCGTATGACGTATTCAAGAAATTCTCTTTCAAAATTTCTCTCTAGTCACCCATTTTACCCCATTCTCCACTAAAGTAAAATTTATCTCTCAATTCTCCTGAATTCCACAGTTTTATTCACTTGCTTATTCAAATTTTCCCGGGCAAGATCGTTGCCCTCTCACGGCTATCTCCATAAATTCCTCCTATCAATAACAATAATAATCATAATAACATTTTTCTCTGTCACATTTCGTAGAAAATTGTAGTGAGCCATATAGTCACCGAAAGTTCACGAAAAAAAACAAACAGCAAATTTTTTCGAGTATTTTCATTGAGTTTTTGCACTCCGAAGTTTTTGAGTTCCGCGAAAATTGTTCAACACTTTCAATTATTCACAATCAATTGTAATGTGAATGAAAACATCATGGAGACACAGAGTAATGTTTTGAGAATGTCAAAGGAGGATATACCATTAATATCGAGACCCAGAAACGGTATTTCTTGGACGAGGTAAAAACATTTAATAGATTTTCATAATTTGAAAAAGAGTTTTTCGATGATATTTTAACATTTTTTTCTCCCTCAATCACTCATAATTCCAGGAAATTCAATTGAAGACGCAGAGACACAATGACTCTGTATGTGTGTGTTTTGTGATTCATCAATACTTGTTACTTGTTTGTGTTAATTCTTTTTTTTTGTTTTTTTTACGAAGATGCTGCAGCTGGATGTGGAGACGATGCTGCAGAGAGCGAGAGCTGAGAGCAAGAACAATTCACATTGGCAAACCGATGATTGAAAAATTTCCTACAAATGTTATAAGGAATCAAAAATACAACATCATCACTTTTCTACCATTTGTAAGTAATTTTGGGATTTTATGAAACGAAGCGGCTCCCAAAAGCTTTCGAAACAATTTTTTTCTATGGACATTATGCGGGAAAAATTGTTTCTTGATTTTAAAAAATCTATTTTCCAAAATTCTCTGTTTTTTTCGGATATTTCCGGTTTTCGTGTTGACGTTGCCTGCAAATTGAAGATGAGATCATTTCCCATAGTTTTATTCTTCTGCAAATGGATTTTTAACAGAATTTATGAGAATTATTGCGTAAAAAAATGTACTTTTTTGACATATCATAATAATTTTTGAATTTTCATGGAGAACTGACTAAAAATTGGGGAAATCGGTGGGAAATGATCTCCACTGCCATTTATCGTTGGACCTAGCACACAATGACATTAAAGGGTTGAAATTACCTTGAGAACATCAATTTTTGTATTGAAAAGTTTGAAAGAAAAGTCAAAACGATAACTTCAAAAATTGTGTGGACCTTATTTCAAGAATATCTCGAAAACGATGAGGTTTAAAGGATTCACCCGTACAACCTTCTTTGAAGCCCATGAAATTCTGTACAAAAAATGTATCAACATTTCCCACTAAACCTTCAGGTTTAGAAATATCCGCAGAAGAATCCCAATTCAAAAACAATTTATTTCCAAAAATCTTCAATTACACTCCATTTTACCCCGCTTCCCACCAACCAATTACCTTCAAACCCACAAGCCTTTATTAATTCACCAATCTTTAATCTTCCAGGTTCTCTTCCAGCAATTCAAATTTTTCCTCAACCTCTATTTCTTGATAATGGCGTGCTCTCAATTCATTCCCGACGTCTGCATCGGTTACCTCTACACCTACTGGGGCCCCCTATGCTTCGTCCTGGCGGTAACGATCTGCCGCGAGGCAGTCGACGACTTCCGTCGTTACAAACGCGACAAAGAGGTGAACCACCAGAAATACAAACGTCTCGTCCATCATTCAGAAACTCCCGAATTGGTACCAAGCTCAAAGTTGAAAGTTGGAGACATGATAATAGTGGAGAAAGGCCAGAGAGTCCCCGCGGATTTGGTGCTCCTGCGTACAACGGAGAAGGCCGGAGCTTGTTTCGTAAGAACGGATCAATTGGACGGTGAAACCGACTGGAAGCTTCGTTTGGCTGTTCCAGCAACGCAAAAATTGGACAGTGACCTTGAGCTCTTCGAGATCAAAGCGAGTCTCTACGTGGAAAAACCGCAGAAGGACATCCACTCGTTCATCGGCACATTCACCAAAGAGAACGGCTTTAGCATTGAATCAACAACTGAGGAGAGTTTGGGAGTTGACAATACTCTCTGGGCGAATACAGCAGTGGCATCTGGATCGGCGCTCGGAGTTGTCGTTTACACTGGTCAAGAGACGAGATCCCTGATGAATCATTCAGCGCCGCGCTCAAAAATCGGTCTCCTCGATCAAGAAATAAACCAGCTGACTAAAGTTCTGTTCGGTGCTGTCATCGGCTTAGCATTAGTAATGATGTGCCTGAAGGGCTTCAATGGTCCCTGGTATAAGTACATGTTCCGATTTGTTCTCCTCTTCTCCTACATAATTCCGATAAGTCTGAGAATCAATCTCGACATGGGCAAGACATTCTACGCTTGGTGTATTCAGAGAGACAGAGAGATAATGGGAACTGTCGTTAGGACAACAACGATTCCCGAGGAATTGGGGAGAATTTCTTATTTACTTAGCGACAAGACTGGTACATTGACGCAAAATAAAATGGTATTCAAGAAGCTACACTTGGGAACGGCTTCCTACGGTCAGGAGTCGTTCGACGAGATATCGGGAGCTCTCAAGAATTATTATCCAGTTGATGCCGATGGTTTTCCTTCTCCAAAAAGTGGCGACGGCAGAAGAAAGAAGAACGATCAGAATACACCGGGAGTCGCTGGTAAAGTCAGAAGATCGGAGAGCACGAGGATTTATGAGGCTGTTCATGCATTAGCGCTTTGCCACAATGTAACACCGGTTTATGATGCTACCGTCAGCAGTAGTAACGACGATGCAAGCGTTAGCACAGTGGAAACTGTTGAGACCGGTTCAATTCAGAGTCAAACCGAGTCAGATCAGCACTATTACAATATTGAACAGACAAGAACTTATCAGGCATCAAGTCCAGACGAAGTTGCTTTGGTAAAATGGACTGAGGAAGTTGGCTTAACGCTCTTCCACAGAGACTTGAATACAATTCAATTGAAAGCGCCCAATGGTGAAATACTTAACTACACAATTCTCCAAATATTTCCATTCACATCGGAGACTAAGAGAATGGGAATAATCGTGCGTGACGACTCAACTAAAGATCGTGAGATAACGTTTTATCTGAAGGGCGCTGATGTAGTGATGTCAGGAATTGTCCAGTACAATGATTGGCTCGATGAAGAATGCGGCAACATGGCGAGAGAGGGTTTGCGGACTTTGGTTGTGGCGAAGAAGAGTTTAACGGAGGAGCAATACCTGGATTTCGAGACAAAGTACAATGCTGCGAGATGCGCAGTGAACGACAGACCATCGAGAGTCGCTGCTGTCATCGAGAGCCTCGAGAGAGAAATGGAATTGCTCTGTTTGACTGGAGTCGAAGACAGGCTTCAGGACAGAGTCAGACCGACTCTAGAGCTCCTGAGAAATGCTGGGATTAAAATTTGGATGCTCACAGGCGACAAGTTGGAGACAGCGACGTGCATTGCTAAATCATCGCGACTTGTATCACGAACTCAGGGTCTCCACATATTCAAATCAGTTGTAACGAGAACCGATGCTCACTTGGAGCTCAATACATTCCGTAAAAAGCAGGACTGTGCACTCGTAATTAGCGGCGATTCACTCGACGTCTGTCTTCAGTACTACGAAACTGAATTTATGGAATTGGCATGTGGCTCACCGTCAGTCGTCTGCTGCAGATGTTCACCGACGCAAAAAGCCGAGGTTGTTACCCTCATCAAGAGCCACACGGGGAAGAGAACAGCTGCTGTTGGCGACGGTGGTAATGATGTTTCGATGATTCAAGCTGCCGATGCTGGCATTGGAATCGAGGGACTTGAGGGAAGACAGGCCTCTTTGGCCGCCGATTTTTCCATCTGTCAATTCAATCATCTCGCCAATTTGCTTCTCGTTCACGGCAGAAGAAGCTACAAACGATCGGCGGCGTTATCACAATTTGTTATTCATCGAGGACTCATTATATCAACGATGCAGGCAGTATTTTCCGCCGTTTTTTATCTCTCAGCAGTTGCACTTTATCAGGGCTTTCTCATGGTTGGTTACGCAACAATCTACACGATGTTTCCGGTATTTTCACTCGTTCTTGATAAAGATGTGTCACGAAGCGTTGCCATTAAGTATCCAGAATTGTACAAGGATCTTGGTAAAGGCAGATCACTGTCGTACAAAACATTCTTCATGTGGGTACTGATCAGCATTTATCAGGGCGGTGTCATTATGTACGGTGCACTCATCATGTTTGAAGACGAATTCATTCACATTGTTGCTATAAGTTTCTCGGCACTTGTACTAACTGAATTGATAATGGTTGCACTGACTATTAGAACTTGGCATCATATTATGGTAGTTGCTGAATTTTTATCACTCGCATTTTATCTACTGTCACTATTCGTTCTTAAGGATTACTTCGATGCTGAATTCATTACGACAACTGATTTTCTGTGGAAAGTACTTGTTATTACACTTGTATCGTGCTTCCCACTCTATGTACTGAAATTTTTGAGGAAAAAATTTTCACCACCCAGTTACACTAAATTATCGTAATTTCTCTCTTTTTGTATATAAAAATATGTAAATTATGTTATATTGAGGAGAATAAGGAAATAGGCGCGTTAATTTGATTTTTTTAGAGGAAAATTTTGAAAATTTTCGGTGTTTTAGGAGCGAATTCGGTAATGGGGTAGGAAACAAACTGTGCGAATTTTTTTTTAGGGAATATCTAGGAATTTATGGGAGACAGAAAATAATTAAGATCTTTTTTCCGTAGAAGATAATGAGAGCTAATACAAAATATTCTTTCTGTCCGTACAGTCCAGGCGAAAAGTGAATCTAGAGTTTGAAAATCGATTTAATTATTTTTAGGATTCATGGAAAAAAATTGCACTTCACCTACCAAATCCTTTATTCTGAAAGAATATTAATGAAAAAATATTAATAAGAAATTTCTTCATTTCCTTATTCTTCGCAAAGTCCAGATAATGTATTTTGTAATTAATAACTAATAATAAATTAATTATCTCTCTCTAAAGCAAGAAAAACAAGATCTTAAAAAAAAAATTATTTCTATTTATTTCATTATATTTTCGATCTTATTGACACGTTCAATAATTCTCTAGCAGTTTCCGCAATATTATTATGAATTTCAGTAACTTCTCTTTGCGTTAAAGTACGTTCCATGTGTCTATAAGTAATTCTGTAACAGTGTGAAGTTCTTTTAGTCTTTGGATGATTAAATTCGTCGATTAATGTTATTTGTTCGATAACGTCGCCGCCAATATCACGCGCTAATTCGTAAAAATCATTCGACGAAAACTCTTGATTCTCTGGTAACCAAAAACTCAAGTCATTGCAACACGGTGGATAGACACTGATGGGCTGTAACACGATAGATTTTAATGAAATTGTTGAATTAAATAAATCAATAAATTATTAATTTTATTTGAAGAATTTATAATAATTACCTTGTATTTAATTTTTGTATTTGGATCTTCAAATTTGAATTGATTTAAGAATCCAGGGTCTTTGCTCCAGAATAAACGGATGTCTGGGATATTGTAGAGGCACATTGCCAGTCTCTCTAGTCCCAAACCGAAGGCCCAACCAATTCTGTCGTTTACGCCGCTATTTTTTAGAATCTCTTGTCTTGTTATGCCGCAGCCCAGGACCTCCATCCATTTGCCGTCGTAAAATACCTCGAGTTCCCAGGATGGATGGGTGAAGGGGAAGTACTGATTGACCCAACGGCATTTCACATCTTTATGACGAGAATAAAGAAGATATTAATTAATAAAATGGTCAATTAGTATAAATCGATTCTATCCGGAGAGAAAAAAAGCAGAAAATTTAACCGGACAGTGAGGGAAAAATTACCCCCCTGACGGTGGAAAAATATATCGTCGCCGTAGAATCAAAAGGGCGTAAGTGCCATTTTTCCTTGTTGATTAATAAAAGGGCGTAAGTTAGTATCCTTATGAAAAAATGAGTGTAGATTCAATTTTTGTAGATTTTCAAGAAATTCTGTTTTTATTAAATATATCAGAATCCAAGGGATTTTTTTAAAATTAATGAATCTTCTTAGAGATTCATTAATGAGAGATAGAGAAATTTTTGTAGACGATGAAAAGAGCTACAGAAAAGGTTTGGAGAAAATTTTTCTATCTTACTTTTAAAAATCTGAAAATTTAGTAAATTGATGTTTTTGCGACAAAATAAAATTGAAAACATTAATTTTCTTATCCTTTCAGAAGAGGCTTTCTCGAGAGAAATGAAAATTTGAGGATTTCATTTCGCCGGTTGGAAAATCATTAACGAATGCGTTTCTGATCGATATATAGCCCTTAAAAGACACTATAACAAAAACCGTAAAAATTCAAACAAAAAAGTAATCTTTCTTTCCCTACCAGTTTTTATTAAATATATTGAAGCCTAAGAAACACAAAAGAATTATTGTGGAGACTTTTTCGTGAAAATCCAGAGCTAAAAAAAAGTTTTCCACAAAAAATTTTCCAGCTCCTGTAAATTCCGAAATATTCCCAAGAAAAAAACAACTAACTTCGACTCTTCTGCAAAATCTGGTCGCACGACATTTGAACCCTTGAAAAAAAACAAAAACATCCCACCGACAGAATAAATCCCAATACAAAAATTTCCGTCGACTCGAGACAAAATTCCAAACAACAAAATCATTATAGGAAACTTATATAATTTATTAAATATGCAAAAACACATCTCACTATCACATTAAAAAATTTACATATCACAAAAAAACAATTCGAATGAATAACAACCCAACAAACACGACATTTCGAATTGAAAATTACATCGAATTACAGAAAAAATAAATTATTCCCCGCCCTAGAGTCAAAAGGGCGTAAGTCTGATTTTTTAAAAACTACAAAAACTGAATCCCTCATTTTTTCATAAGACTCACTTACGCCCTTCTATTATTCAGCAATAAAAGTGGCACTTACGCCCTTTGAGTCTACGACGATACATGGATTTTTTGTCATTGGAATATTCCATACCGGTATATTTTCGTCGCGGAATTTTTTTGCGATCTTTCATACCGGTTTTTGTTTACTGGGTTATTTCCGTCTGTCACAAAATCTACCTTTCCCAAATAGCGCCTGAGCCAACCCAACCAACACCGTCTTCAACTCGTGCTCCATAATCTTCGTAGCTTCCATCGTATGCACCGCCTGTTTCTCATCGCTCTCCTTTCCGCAATTCTCAAACAACTCCAGCCCGACCGAATCATTAACATCCCGGAAGACCTCTTCCCGATTACACAATCTCACAGCATCAACCTGATGGAACACCGGATAATGTGTTCCATCAATCTCATCCCTCCTGTAAACGTCTCCAACGACCAAAAAATTATTCAGACCCATTGCAATTAATTCAGACTGATGTGCAGTTGTGTGTGCCCTCAACAGTGTATGACGATTGACATAATAACAATCAGTTTTACTACGGCTAACGTGATCATCCGGAATTAATAGTGAATCAAAGTTTTGTTTGACTGTCACAACTGGCTTCTGATTGTCGTAGACACTGAACAATGGATTGCCACATTTATTACTGTAGTTTGTGTAAAAATAATTGACTATTCTCTGACGAACGTGAGAGAGTGGATGATACTTCGTTGTGTGCAAATTAATTCCCAATTTATTTATTATTCTTGGAGTTAAATTTGTCCAATGATCTGTGTGATATTTTTCACCGATTAATTCAATCTCATTTGGATGTCTAATTAAATTTTGTGCGGTTGAAAATTTACGAATGTCTAATTTATGGATTGATAAACACGTTCGTTTGTAAATTAAACCAAACATTGTTTCTCTCATTGTTAACGATAATTAGGAAACAAATCCTCAAAGAATTCCGAAGGTTTATTTTTATCTCGCGACTCTTCGCGCGCCATCGCACGCGACAATCGTGAATTTATCAAAGAAAGAGACGGAGAGAGAGAGAAGAAGAGAATGTTTTTGTACGTCGAGATGTGCGCGCAAGCGTAGACACAAAAACAGATAAATCTACAGTTTTTTTCATATTGAAAAGCAACAAGAAATTGTATAGAAATTTTTTATTGTCATTGATTAATTGTTAGAGTCTAATAAATAATTTAGTGTAATTGTTTAATCGTGTTCTGTGAGTGTGATTGAGTTGATTTTTTTTGTGACAGATGTCAACAGAAATTGTCTCGCACTAACCAGTATTTGACGTGTAAGTTTTGCCTTGAAATTAAAATTGTTATTTAATCTGTTTTTTACGACAATTATTTGATGAATAAATATTTTAATGGACGTGACATTTTAATTTTTCACGGTATGAATGAAACAAAAATTTTTAATTTCTCAATTTATCATTATTTATCATTATCTTAATTGTGAATTTTTATTGTCGATTCTTTTCTTCTCACAATTATTAATGACGATGACAAATCAGTTATTTGCGATGAGAAAAGGGTATTCTTTTTTAATTCAAAATTTAAACTCTAATTCTTATTCCACTGTTTATCTCTGCGGATTAATCATCGATTTTCTAATAGAATAATTTTGCAGATGCGTAAATGTTAAACTTCTTCATAACCTCGAAGTTTTTTTGTGATTACTAGAAATTTCAATGTTTTTGAGTTAATAAATTTCGGAGATTCATGAAGTTTTATCAATTTCATTAAAAACTTCGGAAAATTTCCGTAAAAAAATGACATAATACATTTGATTTTTATTCAATTGTTTACGAAATATTGAAAAAAACAATTTAATTAGTCATTCTTATTTTTCAATGTATCTCAGAGATTATTGGAGCGAAATTGATTGCATTATAGAATTCTTCAGCGGAAACTTCCCGCTCTTCTCAATGAATTGATAAATTCTTTAAAAATTCATAAACTTTTTTTAGATCATTTAAACAATTTGTTTTAGATTTTCCTTTAATTCTCATTGACATGAATGATTCTTTTATGGAGTGAGGGGTTTTTGAAAATGACCTTCCTTTCACTGCCCCAATTAATCTCATTGAATCTGTTGAAATGATTTTTCATCGACCGATAAGAGTTTCATTGATAAGAAAAAATGCAAAGAATTTATTCGCCAGGAAAGAAAAAAAAATCCGTCAGCTTCATTCGCAAATTATTCTTTTGTCGATATCTCAGAATTGAGGCGATGGAAAAATTTTCATAATTATTTTTTTGTAGAGCCGAATGGCCGAAAAAAAAGATTGATGTAAAGATATTTGTATTTTTGTTAATTTCAGAGATATTCGTGAAAAACTGAAGTTAAAATAAAACTCGGCAATTTATTTTGACTCTCCGCGGTATCGAGAGAGGACGCAGTGCATTTCGTCAGTCTTAAAACCAATTGTTTATTCATGATTATCGATTTTTTTGGAAACTAAGAGCTGCAGTCTATGTGTAGCCTCATACTACCGCGACTTTAACTCTTCTTCAAGAAAATTGAGAATTATGAATGAGTAACTAGTTTTAAAATTGGCAAAATGCCCTGCCTTCCGTTTTTTCTTGAAGGAGTAACGGTTTCCTCACTTTTAGAACTGATTATTTATTCATAATTGTCAGTTTTTTTTTGAAACTGAGAATTGCAGTCTATGTATCACACCAGAACGCAGCGACTGTCACTCTTTCTTCAAGAAAATTGGGAATTGTAAATAAATAATAAGGTTTAAAATTGGAAAAATGCCCTGAGTTTCGTTACTCCTTGAGGGAAAGCGGAGTGAAGTGGACTCCAATAAAACGGCTGAAGATAAATTTCGGTTGAGTCTATTGAAAAGCTGTGGAAATTCCCGATGAACACGTTTTGAAATTCATTTCTGAGATTTTTTAAAAAATTGTATGATTTTCACCAGAAATTCAAGGCTTGATCAGTTTCATTTCAGTTTTTTGAGAGTATCTCGGGTGGAGATCGAAGGTCAATCTATTTCCCCCGATTGAGGTGGTTTTGGACGAATTTTTCACGATTTTTACGGAAGATATGAAGCAATAAAAATGGATCTTTGTATATTTTCTTACAATTTCCTCAAAAATTTCTGAAAATCCACAAAAAATCATTTTTGACCTTCAAGCTTATTTCCGAATTCCACCGCTTCGACAATGAAAATTGGAGATATTCAGAAAAGTCTTTTTTTTTGCAATAACAGCTGAATTTTGTAAAAAAAATCAACCATTAATTCTGCCACAAGGTTTTCCATCGGAATTATTGAAAAAAATTCCCATCTCACCTACTCTGACTCATTCCAAGCGCTTTTTCATCCCATAAAAGAGGTAGATGAACAGGCACAAGTGAATGAAGCAACCCATCGTCGCCGTAGAATCAAAAGGGCATAAGTGCCATTTTCCTTGCTAATTAATAAAAGGTCGTAAGTACTCTTATGAAAAAATGAGTGTAGATTCAATTTTCGTAGATTTTTAATAAATGACACTTACGCCCTTTTGACTTTAAGATAAAAGTTCATTCGCTGGTACAGTTTCTCAACTGTTCATTCACTGGTTCATCTACTCGATTAAAATTCCATCGAAAAATTTAACAAAATCATAAAAACTTTCAGATTCTAATTTCCAGAAGAATGACGTTAATCGAGGGAGTTGGTGACGAAGTCACTGATTTTTTCATAGTTGTTGGTGTATTAGTTGTTGGATGGGTGGCCTGGTGCTCGACGAATATATCAGAACAGCCGTTAATTAGAACTGTTCTAATTCTCCAGCACAGAACACGTACAAGAATCGCTGAATTACGAGCCAATACAACAGTTCTTAATGACAATTTTAATAGTAGAACATCGAGCTCTGAAGAATCCACAGCTAGTGAAGAAACTGTTGAGCCCATTAGTCGAACTAATGACGAGAGTGATCCAACTTGTCTGCTGGAAAATCAGAATGGTGAGGACAATTCATTTTGGAATAGTTTTTATTAAGTTTGTTGAGCGACTTTGGAAAAATTGTGAAAAATTTATATAATCCAATGGTTTATGTTTATAATATGAATTCAAAAAATGCACTAAGTTTTTCAGGGAATTTGGGAAGCTATTAACGGAGAAAATTGAGAATAAAATTACATGTATTTAAATGGGAAAATGATGAAAATTGGTCATACTTAATACTTTTGTATTATAAAAGTATTGATAAATATCGTCAAACAATTGCTATAACAATTTAATATATACGAAGTCCTCCGTTACCTCTTAAGAGAGATTTTCCCGATCTTCAAACCATTTATTTAGTTATAATTCTCAATTTCTCTGAGAAACAAGAGTTATTGCGTTGTGAGGTTGCATAAAAAAAATTGATAACTATGAGTGAACAAAATGGTATTTTCGAAAAACACATTCAAACAATCACTAATTGACTTCGTGATTGCTTGGATTACTGCGAGATCTACCTTATCAACAAATACACTTTTCTTCAAGTTCTGTTAATTGTAATTTATCGGTGATTTTTAACGACTATGAAATTTTCAGACAAATCAATTTCATTCTCTCATCAGTTTTTTGTGAATATCTCGGGAATTAATGGAGATACGCCCTTTTTGGCCTGATGCTTAATTGTAGCTCTCGAAATTCTCTACAAAAAAGGTATAGGGCAAGAAGGCCGTATCTCCATCAATTCCCGAGATATTCGCAAAAAACTGATGATGGAATAAAATCGATTTGTCTGGAAATTTCATTCCACAAAAGAGATCTTAACAAAAACTTCACTATCTCCCTTCAATTCCAAGGTATTCCATGAAATCGCATCGCAAAATGATGTAGAGCCGTCAAAATTATATTTTCGTGATTTTTTCAGCTCCTGAAACATCAGATGACTCAACTCCTCTCGCTGCAACAGGTGCAGGCTCCGAGGAGACTCTCATCGCAGCTATGGACGCAGCTACCGAGGAGAGAGAACCAGCGGATGAGCCAAAATTGGAAAATTCTGATAGCACTGAGACTAATATCACCGAGACAACTCCGATCTCTGTTCCTGCCTTCTCTACATCCGCATCCGGCGTTGACTCAATTGATGGAACAATCCTGGATGATGCAGATGAAATTACGATTAAATTGAAATTTATTAATGACGATCAGAAAGTCGTAACTGGGAGACCGAAAGAAATGCTTGGAGATTTCAAACGGTAATTGTTAAAAAAAAAAAAATTAGTTTTCGTCGAATGTATCGAAATCTGAGGATGAAAGAGCAATTTTTATATCTTTTTTGTAGAAGGAAATCAATTATGAAAAAATTATTACAAAAAAAATTCTCTATCAAAAGTTCGATTTCAATTTTAATAATCTTAGTTTTATTTTCATTTTCCACGAGGAATTAAAAAATTGAAATTTTATAAAAAATCGAAAAATTAAGAAAATGGATAATCAATTGGATTCCTTGGAAAATCGAATTTCTGGTGTTTGCAGAAAAATCTTTCTTTTTTTCCGAGATATTTCGTGAAAACTAATGAAGCCAAAAGTTTGATTGCAATTTTAGTAATCTTAGTTCCATTTTCATTTTCTACGAAAAATTGAAAAATCGAAATTTTTGTTGATTTACAAAAAATATAAAAATTAAGAAAATGGATGATAAATTCGATTTTTTGGAAAATCCAATTTCTGGTGTTTACGAAAAAAATCGTCTTTTCAGTTCTACCAGCTCAAAAATCAGTTATTTTTGCTGGATTATCAAAAGAATCCTTTTTCAAACTTTTTTTCACATCCAGTTATTCAAGATTTACTTTCGAAACCCAAAAATCGATTCACAAAATTTCTTCGGAAAAAATTCTCATAAAAATTTCTGTTAGAAATTTTGTCCGAGAAATTTTTGCATGAGAACCACAAAAACCCCCTTGAAAAATCAATTCTCCTAATTTCCAAAAAACTTTTTTTCAGACGACACTTTCAAGAGGAACTCGAAGCCCAGAAGCGAGTCAGATTAGTCTTCAATGGTCACGTCCTTCAGCCAGACACTGAAACACTCGAACAGTGTGGTCTCTACAATAACTGCGTAGTCCATTGTTTAGTACATCAGCCGCGTTTGAGTCCAACAAATTCGAGCAATCATTCATCGAGTGTCGATTCATCATCTTCGATCTATTCGAACCCACAAGCATTTCAAAATATGCAAAATGGTTCTGGTATATCATCGGTACACAATGAATGGGATTTGAGCAGATTGTTAGTTAGTATAGTAACATTAATATTGGCGTTTGCCTGGTATTCACGTTACAATTATGCTCAATTATTTACGGCTACAACAACACTAGCACTTTATGCATTAACAGCAATATTTACACTATCAGTTGTTGGACATTTTTTTCCTGATCAAGACAGTCTGCGAAATATCGAGTAATTTAGATTGTTCATTGAGAAAGAGAAATTGTTTTATCAAATGTGTTTCATTTATTCACTTTATTAATTCTTTAATTTGTTATTTATCATTTTCTTTTCATTTGTCATTGTAATTTAATTAATAATGTATTCAATTATTTTTCTTTTCTTCTCTTCATTGTAAAATATTTTTATATTTAGGAGTAATCTGTTTGATTGAAGTAATTCGGCAAAAATTTATTAATTTTTCGTTGCAGAAATTATTATTTTGAAGTATTTAAAGTAATTGAAATTTAATAAATTTTGTTCCAAGGAAAATAGAGAAATTTTTGTGGAAATCTTTTTTGTAGCTCGAATTTTTCTACACAAAAAAAGAATTTACTTAAATTTTTCTATTTCTCTTAGATTTTGAGATATTTTTGAAAATAGATAAAAAATTAAATTCTCTCGTTTTATCCATTTACTATCGATTCAATTTCATTTAATTTAACATTGTATAGCAAAGTGTTTCGACAAAGTGTAGATTATAATAAATTTTCATGAGAAAAATTCCATTCGAAGTGAACTGAATTTTTCAATTGATTATTTTATTTAAACGTAAAATGAATTCATTGATTTGAATGGCAAAAAAAGATTATTATAAGGACGATTATTTATTCAGAAAATGTTTTCTATTTTATATGCAAAATGAAGAATAATTGAAAATTTATCAAAAAAATTTGACTTCATTTCGTGAAGGTAAAAATCATTTTTTTGGTTTAATGTTTCATTTAAACTGAATTATTCTTGGGAATAATGAATCTTGATTCTGATTAAATTCCTGGAATAATTTACACTGAAAAATAATTGAGTAGTCATTCTTCGTCCAATAGTTTCTAAATTAAAAATGAAAATTTAAAAAATGAGCATTTTTTCATTGCTCCGAAATTTTGAAAAGTATTGGACTAAAGTTGATATATAATTAATTTTTCAGTGCAAATTTTCCATTCTTTTCGATGAAATCCCAAAATTTTTGAAAATCCCTTAATTTCGTTATTCCCAAATTAGAAAATTCTCTTAATAACGTAAATCAGCGGCGAAGAGATAGAACGATGTGAACTGACGAATTTTTGAAATAATTTTGCATTAAATATCTCTGAAATTAAGTTAGAAAAACTTTTGTGAGAAACTTTTTTGGAGCACTCATTCCCCTCTGCAGAAAAGCCCTCACAAAAATTCATCTCTCCACCCACAAACAGACTTAATGAAATCTTTATAAAGAAGTTCCAATTTTTTATAAAGTCTGTAAAAAAAGATTCCAATTCTCCATGAAAAAATATTCTTTATAAACCATTTTCATACGTCTCTTCATTATTTTCCGAGATATTTCATGAATTATTATCAAAAATACCTCCTCCATTTCGTTTTACCTCCTCACTACTGAAATAATGAGCAAGAACAATTGGAAATGTCAAAATGAAATGGAAAAATTCGACAATAATGGATCAACCGTGTTAAACACCATGAAAAACGAAAGAAATTGCAATGAAAAATCGAATTCTGTAAGTGGGTATGATGTACCTGTGTTAAAAGAATAAACTTTTAGAAAAATAATTGTTCAAAAAAAAACAATTTATTCAAATTTTTCTTTACAAAAACTACCGCTCATGAAACTCATTGAAATAAATTAAATTATTTAGACTCAAAAACATAATGCTGTATAAAGTGAGAATTTATCAACATAATTCTACATTAGCCGTTGGAAAAATAGTTTCAATTTTTTTCTTCAAATCACAAGAATTAATCAGCCTAAGTCCTTGTGGATTTTCTACCAAAACTGTGCAATTTTTATTGTTTAATTTAAAATTAACAAATTGGCAAAACGGTGCATGAGAAACCTCCGAGTTTTTCGGTGATTCACCAGTTTTAACAACGTGAATAATTTTCTTATGCAAGCTCAAACAATCAAAACCATCCTCAACAATCTTTCCATCCACATAAACATCAAAATGTCTTCCATAAAGTCCAAAAATAACGTCGATCTCATGCCTCAATTCATCCAGCGTAATTCCCTCTCCACTTTCCTGATTCTCCAGCAGAACCGTTGCCTTTGTCCTCGTTGCGCCGAATCTCACTTCCATTCCTTCAACAGAGACATTAACAAACTTGGAGAAAGCTTCCCCAACACTTCCTGCACTTGCGCCTTTCTTCACCAAGATCAGCTTCATTTCAACTCCTTTAATCTTCTGCATCTCCTCAATAATAACAGCAGCGTCCGCCGGCAATTCCCCGATTTCTCTCTGCGGAGTCTTCGTAACTCCCTCAATGAACTCTCTGTACCCACCAATAACCTGCGAGAGCGAGGATTCCTTGTCCCTGATCTCATAATAAACATCAGCTTCATCAGAAGGCACAAGCTGTGCCTTTTTCCTCAGCTTCTGCACTCTATTAATAACCTCCCGCGCAATTCCCTCATTCTGCATGCTTTCATCAGGCGTAACATCCAAAAGTATCAGAACATTACCCTCGCAATGTGCCTCATACTTCATCGACAATTGTTGAGCAGTCGGCCCCGAAAAGCTGAACATTATTCTCAAATCCTCTTCACCTAATTCATGATTATTAACAACGATTTTTTTGGTTACGAGAAATTCCTGGAGTTGCGCATCCGTGAGATCCTTAATTGCTTGAATAATTGCTTTGAATTCTCCCTTCAATCTGAATCCAAGTGTCTTGTGATCTGGTTCAGCTCTGAGGCAAACACCGTACTTCTGTTTGTCAGTTGTCACCGTCAACTCTTTGACATTGAGTTCCTCCAAGATATAAGACTTCAAAGTAATTATCTCCTCAAGAATCTTTTCGTCTTGATGAATAACAACTATTTCCGGCAGCGGATACTTAACAGGAATTGTCTTCCTGTCCCTGACAATTCTTCCAAGTTCAATTACCGTTTGCATGTAGGATACTGATCGCTCTATTGATTCATCGATCAATTTATTGTTCGGTTCCGGTAGCATTTGGTAGTGCACGGACTCCGTTAATTCTGGTTTGGTGCTCTTTGGAAGGAGATAAAGGATTCTCTGGTACATGAATTCACTGAGAAACGGTGTAAACGGCGCATTAATACGAATCATTGTGTAAATCACCGAGAAGAGTGTGTTAAGTGCTCTCCTGCAATCCTCCGGGCCATTGTCTCCTTTGATCCTCCTTCGGTTCATTCTGACGTACCAATTTGTGAGATTATCAATGTACTTGATGAGCTTCGGTACAACCGTGTACAATCTGTAACTCTTCATTTCTTGCTTGACAAACTCGAGGAGTGTCTGAGTAAATGACATTATCCACTTGTCCATGATGTTCTCCGAAACATTGTTGTTCTCATTGTAAACGAATTTAACGTTCTCATCGGTCTCGTACCTGTCGATGTTCTGCTGAAGGAATCTGAACGCATTGTACCACGGTAGAAAGACGTCCTTTATTATGTCCCTCACTCCTTCCTCCTTGAACCGTAAATTCTCGGCTCTGACGACTGGTGAATTGATCAAGTAAAGCCGCAATGCATCAGCGCCGAATCTATTAACAATCTCCATCGGATCCGGATAATTCTTCTTTCTCTTTGACATCTTCTGGCCATCAGAAGCGAGTACCAACCCATTGCAAACGAGGTTTTTGAACGGCGGTTTATCGAACAACGCCGTCGAGATAACAAGTAGTGTGTAGAACCATCCGCGAGTTTGGTCGATTCCTTCGGCGATAAAATCCGCTGGGAAGCTCTCCTCAAAGTCCTTAACTCTCTCGAATGGATAATGCATCTGTGCGTAAGGCATCGAGCCGGACTCGAACCAACAGTCGAAGACCTCAGGAACTCGACGAAGCCCCGGAAATCCTGGTCGTCTCGACGGAATCTCCAGATCATCGATGCTCTCTCGATGAATGTCCGTAATCTTCTTACCAGTCAGCTTCTCGAGTTCCTCGATACTGCCGACGCAAATGACCTCTTTCCTGTCCTCGGAGATCCACAGCGGTATTGGATTGCCCCAGTACCTGTTCCTGCTGATCGCCCAATCCCTAGCGTCCCTCAGCCAATTCCCGAATCTCTTGTCCTTGACGTAATCAGGAACCCAGTAAGTTTCCGAGCTCGCTGACAGAAGTTTGTCTTTTATTGATTCTACTCTGATGAACCAGGAGGGCACGGCTTTGTAGATGAGCGGAGTGTCTGATCTCCAGCAGTACGGATAACTGTGGGAGTGTCCAGCGTACTTTACGCACTTACCATTGGCCAGCAAGTGCTTGACGATCTCCTTGTCCGCTTCTTTGACGTAGAGCCCCTGAAAATCACTGACTTCAGAGGTGAATTTACCTGTACTGTCAACTGGACAGATCGGATCCTGGTCCCTCGTGATGATGCCAGCCTCGAGACAGCACCTGTAATCGTCCTCTCCGAAGTACGGAGCTTGGTGAACAACACCGGTTCCTGTGTCTCCAGTAACGTAGTTATCATTCAGGACTCTGAAAGCCTTTGACTTTTCTCGCATGTGCTCGAAGTACGGGAAGGGTGGCTTATACGTTGCTCCCTTGAGCTCTGAGCCCTTGATCTTCCCAATGATCTCGTAGAGATCGTTGGATTTGTAGACTCGCTCGAGAGCAACTTCCAGCAGAATGAAGATGTTCTTCGATGCTTTGTCCTTGACCTTGACGTACTCGAAATTCGGATTGCAGCAGAGAGCGAGGTTGCTCGGCAACGTCCACGGCGTCGTTGTCCAAGCCAAGATGCAGATTGTTTCTCCATTGTCGCCTTTCACGCTTAAAAGAGGAAACGAAATGATTACTGATGGATCAATTACCTGTTTGTAATTCTGTCCGGACTCGAAGTTCGACAGCGGTGTGTTGCAGCCCGTCGAGTATGGCATGACCTTGACGCCCTGGTAGACGAGGCCTTTGTTGTACAGTTCCTTGAAGATCCACCATATGGACTCCATGTACCAGGGATAAAGGGTTTTGTAATCGTTCTTGAAGTCAATCCATCTGCCCATTCTCGTTATTATCGTCTCCCACTCTTCTGCATATCTCATTACGATTTTTCGGCACTCGCTGTTGTAATTCTTGATGCCCATTTTCTCAACGTCATCTGGACCCTTTATTCCGAGCGCTTTGTCAACTTCGAATTCGACGGGAAGACCGTGGGTGTCCCAGCCGAAGCGACGTTCTACGTGAAAACCCTTTTGGTGTGCATACCTGGTGACAATGTCCTTGATTGTACCGGCGAGAATGTGGCCATAGTGAGGTAATCCTGTGGCAAAAGGAGGGCCATCGTAGAAAGAATAACGAGGCTTTCCTTTTGAGTGTTTTAAGCTTGTTTCAAAGACTTTTTTCTCGGTCCATAACTGGAGGATCTTCTGCTCCTCCTTGGGAAAGTTTATCGTCTCTGGTAACTTTTCACGCATTTTCTTTATTAAATCACTCTTTTTGACAGATTGCTTATCAATTTGCAACTTAGCGGAGAGAGTCACCGGTATCGTAAACTGACAACGCACGAGGATGATGTAAGTCTTTGAGGTTGGAGTTGCATGAAGTTTTTGGCATGAAGTGTTGAATTGTAGGAAGAGTCGAAGCTGGGGAAATGTTGTGAATGGCTCTGTGATAATGGCGGCAGAGGACTTTTCAAATTCTTGCGGGTTAAGAGGGGGAAAATTGCGTAGAGTAAAGCAATTTGAGATAGATTTGTTTCAAAATCATTTCATTTTCCATTGTTATAATGTTTTAGACGTCATTCTATTTTTTTTAAATATTTGTCCAACATTTAGTCGTAATTTGATTGGTTATAAATTATTGTTCATCGTTGCCATGGCAATCGCACGTTTTTTAAGTTTTTTATTCAACAATTTTTTATTTATTTTTGTAGATGAAAATTGTTGTCAATTTAAAGATGAATATAAATGATTTGTGATAATTTGGACTGATAATTTTGACGCAGCGAATTTATTCCATTTTTTTAATTATTTTTCTATTAAAAACCACCAAAATCGATGAAGAATGAGCTCACCTTTCAGCTAATTGATGATTTTTTTACGTTATGGCAATTAGGACGAAAGATAAGGTAAATGCACCAATGAAAGAACTGGCACCAATGAATGAACAAGTACATATAAAGTTTATCTATATTTATCAATATTAACTTGGAAGTTTTCACTAATTTTACTGGTGCAGGTTTTTAATTGTTCATTCACTGGCGCAGTTTCTCAACTCTTCTTTCATTTTATCTTATTCGTAAAAATTGAAAATTTACAAAAAATATAAAAGCTTTAATTTTTTTCTCAAACAGTTGAATTTAGAAAAAAATTCTCATAAATCGATAACTTTTATTTCTCCTTCGCAAATCAATATCTCATTTTTTCACGCTTTCAAAGCGATTTCTGAGAAACTTAATTCAAGTAGGGTAACACGACCAATGGATAGACACCAACCAAAAGATGGACGGTTCCTTTTATTGCAAGTTATGTAAATAATTGAACGATTCTTATACTTTTTCCTTTAATTTCTGATTATAACA
>JABSMS010070007.1:0-11471 GCA_018902275.1 Aleiodes sp. PSUC_FEM 10030003
CAAGTCTTGACCGAAAACTCGAATTTTCAAAGAAATAAAAAAAAATTAATTTTGACACATGTATTTTTACTAAAATTTCCTCAGCTTTCCAATGGAATCGTCAGAAAATCTCTATCTCGAACCGTTCAATGCGAGTGTCCATTTTGCCCCACCTTCCCCTGTATTTCTCTTACCCGAGGTTCGAGCGATAAGTACTCTTTCAAATGCGAGAACTTATTAACAACAATTGCATTGGGATCTGCCTGCAATTCTGTGAAATTCCCATTGAATGAAGTTTCATACAGTGATACAACATCGCTCTCACTTTCTTTCAATGTCACTACACTCGATATCTCACCAGTGACCGCAACACCGTCAAATTTCAAGGTGAACAATTGACTCAACGATGAAGCAACTGCTCCACAATTTGTGATTCGTATCGAGCAATATTTATCGCCCCACATCAATTCAATGTCGACATGATAATAGCTTTTGTTATTTCTCGATGTTTTCGCCTCACTCGAGTGCGAGAAGTGCGATACAATCTACATAAATAAAGAAAGTGAATTAGGCTTCAAAAACTGACATCGTTCTGCAATAAACAAAACAAATAAACCTTCGTCATGACTTCGGTGAAAGTTAAAACGTTTAAACTAACGATTTTCTTCTTTCGATTCATATTCTTCTCAATGAATTTAATTCCTAAAAATTTCCCTTCTTTTGGAAATGTTCATCCGTAAACACCTGTCATCTACTGGTGGAAAAATACAGTAAAACTTTGCTGCTCAATGGGTAAACACAAAAAGGGCTCGGGAGTCGGCAGTGTTATCATTCACGTGCCATTCCAAGTACCTCGAGTATATTATTTGCGTATGTATGCGTGTGTTTTCCTACAATGAAAGAAAAAAATAAGCAGTAACGAATATTGGAGAAGAGAGATAGACAAATTGAGTCGAGTAACCGGGCTGCACTAATGTTATCCTTCGTGAAGTTTTAACCGCGATTCGAGTACAGTTGTGTGAATCGCGAAAGAATATTTGTACAAACTAATTCGAATAATAAATTATTAATGAATTATTATTCATTAGAATTTTAATTAACGCCTAATAAAATAATAAATTAATCGAATGTCAGGGGACGGGGAAGACTCGAAACCTAACCTCCCGGAGGAACGATCGCCTCAACAACGCAAAATTCATCACCGGTGAGTTAATAATTATTAATAATTATTCGTTTTCTCGACGATTCTATCCTACATCAATAATTTAATCAGTCAGATGATTGAACTCTTGATTTTATTTATTAAAAATCTTTATGGATTGTGGGTTTTTTTTTCAATCCAAGCGGCGTAGTGTTGTGACGCATGTGCTCCTTGGAAACACTATAGAAAACTCAAACACACACATGGACTTTCGGTCTGGACCAATGGGCTTCAATTCTCTCGTCGCCTGACATATTCCTCCACCAATCCCATTCATTCGCATTCAATTCATTTGATTGTTTTCATCTTTTCCTTCCTCCGCTTTATTTTTTTTTCTCAATTTGAAATCGAAGAAAATAATCAGAATATTGATAATTTTGTTTTTTTATTAAAATTATGAAAAACAAGCGATAATGAATATTTTTAATGCCACAATATGAAGTGGTTGACTGTGATATTCCCTGCAGTCATGAATTAACATTTTAATTGTTGAACATACGAAAATAATGAATAGAAGAAACCATGGTGACTCAACTTCATTATGATCATCGCACAATTCAACGACTATTAAAAATAGTATAAAAATCTCTATGAATAAATTATCATGAATTTAATTCAAACACATAATTGATAATGAATAGAACAATTTCGGAGTATTCATGGGAATAATAAATTTCTTTTCTCCTCATTGAATGAAAATTATCCAACAATATTACCCGATTGTTATTGTGTGTCGCGTGTATTTCGTGCGATGTACAATTTGACCAAGGTCAAATGGTTATATCTAACGTGGAAAGCAAAATTGAGAACGAGAGCGCACACGATGAGCTCGTTAAACAACGACTTGTTGGGAAGTGAGGCCAACGTAAACAACGAATAAAAAGCTTAATAATTTTTTTCAAAATAAGACTAAATGCGCGTAATGAATCACTTATTACATAAATACGTAAATCGATGAATTAATCGATTGGAAATGGAAGAACCAAAAAAATAGAGAAATGAAATTGAATGCCATATTATTAGCGGCGTTGATAACGGTTACGCCGTCAGTTTGGAGGCGCGATCGCGCGACTCAACCAAGTCGAATCCAAAAGAAGTTACTTCACATACATTAAACCGACCCCTGAACCATTTTCCGGTCATCCTTGGTCTTAACTGTATCAGGTCTGTCAGTCTTCTTTTGTCATTAGTCGCAAATTGTTCGTGTTACCCAAAAAAATCATTGATTCACCTTTTCTTTGAAATTTATTGAATTGACATTTCTTTGAAAATTAATTTATCGAAACATGAAATGAGTGTTATCAATGCAGATAGAGAAAAGAATAGAACATTATCAAAATAAGCAGGAATAAGTACGATCGGTATGCTTCAGGGACTTCTTAATTCTATGATTGGTATATTCAAAAATTAACATTTGTGTTCTTTTTTAAAACTAATTTTTATAATTGCATTCAGTTAATTTTGTTGAGATTAATTCTTAATAGAACAAGAAGGATTGAGAGAATGAAATTTTAGCGAAATATTTCTTCAAGGTTTACTCGTTTATTGCTTAATTATTGCTGGCGCACTAATTTGGATATTCCGATTGTTATTCACTATTCCATTGCGTTTATCAAGAGTGAATATTGTCAATTATTTACTGGGTAAGCTTCCATGTTTTTATTGATAAAAAATTATCTCGCGTGATCATTGAACAGGATACAAAGTGAATTAAAAAAGAAATCTTTTGACATGACGATATAATGTATTGCGAAATATTCAACGGACTATTTAAATTTAACTTTGTCCCAAACTTAACCTTGCATGATAATTTTTACTACTTGGGCGCTTTTCTTTTCTTAACGAGTGGGTTGCTTCTTCATCTTTAACGGAGAGCTGCATGATTAAAGAAAAGGGAAAGAGTTTGAAGGATTTCTGTTGGATTTTATTATGAAAATCCTCATAATTTTGAAGGTACAGCAATAAATAAGGATAGTGAGACTAGTGAGAGAGTCGCTGACAAATCAATTATCCAAATTAACAAGATTGAAAAAATGGCTGATACACCAGTTAGTTTTGTCGTTGGTGATGAGGGTGATCCATGCGAGGAACTTGAGACAGAGGATAGTTTTCCAAGTGCTGGAAATGAGGGTAATCAGCAGCAGCCAATTTTACCTGGTCTGGTTGAGCGCCGTAAACGGCTCAGGTGATTTATTATTTCATATTTATTGTATTACATAACATAATTCTTTCGAGGAAAAAAAAAGATAATTTTAAACTCTATTTACTACTTTAATGCGCAGCATGGTTTCATGTAGTTTTTTAAAATTCTTTGAATATTTATGATTGAATGATAAATAATTCATTAAGAGGATTGACACAAACGTGCGGAACAAAGGGAGACATAGAAAGAGCCATTAAGATTGAAGAAATAGAATTAAAAATGGGTAATGAAAACCTATATTAACTGTTTTGTTATTCACGACCTTTGACATTGGCTACAATAAAGTTTCTCAGGCAATTTCGATGTTTTTATAGCTAGAAAAACACTGAATATTGATAGGAATAAATCGATCTAATATCGAGATTCAATTGACAATGGTTAATTATGAAGATTAATCAGATAATATTTTCTATTTATTAAACTCCACGTGTATATAAGACTGATTGCTGGAAATACCGTAGCGGCCACGTGCTTTCGCTGAAGTGGAGGGGCAGAAATTGAGGAGCAGTGATTGGTTGAATTATGGTCAGGTCGTATGGGCCCACAGACATCAAAGAATGTTGAGGAATTTCCGGTACTTTTTTAACATTTAATTATTTGTATGACGGTGAAGCAATGGATGAAGAAAAAAATATTAAAGGAATCATAAAAAAGATGCGAAGGATGCGCGATGGATAATAAAGAGAATAAATGGTTTATGTTGTTTGGAGAATTTTTTCGAACGAAATGAACATTAAAAAAAGTTGGTAGGGATATCCTCATGTTGTAAGAAAGTAACGGCTACCTGGACAGATTGGGAGGCCAGTGATTGCTGATCTTGCAAGCGGTTCGTTTACTCATTTCGTACAGTTACTTTCGAAAAAAGAAAAAGAGTTGAAATAAATAACATAGAAGTGGATGATTCAATAATCGTGGCACGAGGATTACGGAAATCTTCGCGAATTTTTGGAATTATCTTTCATTGTTTATTGTGGATTGTTGGAAGTTTAATGGATAATTCGATAATGCGTCGGATGAAACGATTCGTTTTAGTGCAGAAAGATGAGAAAGATACTGCCTGGAAAAGTTCGGATAATATTCCCATTGGATCATTCACAATTGGTCCGGACAGAGAAGAAGAAGAAGGTGCATCAAGAGAGAATGACTATTCTTCAGCATCGAGTAGTCATCTATCAGTCAACACTGGACTTACGTAATTCTAATAAATTCATTGATAAATAGATGATAAATATTGAAGACAGTGATAATGAAAATTATTTCATTCAAATATTTAATCGCTGAATGAAAGCGAAGTATAATAAATTCTAAATTAAATTTAATTATTATCCTTTATAAGTCTTTACGAAACAAATTTTTCTTCATTACCGTGTTTACGAATTTATTTCAAAATTAAATTGGATTCGTCCCCTCTTTTCATACTTGAGAAAAATGGAACAAACGGAATAAAATCTCACAACTTGTACCGTTGAATTTTTCATCCCACAAACTTCAGTAATACTTTCGAACGTTGAACCGTCAGGAACCAAAAAAAATTCTGATAATTTTATTGGAAAATAGTTTTCCTCATGCTATTTATAATTGTTTTGTTTCCATTTTAATTCAACGTGTAATTTATCAATTTTCAATGAAATTGCTTCGGTAATTGACGAGTTCATTACTGAGGGATTTCTCCATTTCCTGATTTCAAAGTCCGTGAAATCAAGGAAAGTTGACGCAGTAATAAACTTCTCAAATTACCTGCACGTGTGAATAAAAAAAAGAAAAAAAAGAAAATATTATTTCATCATTTTATGTTGCATCGCGAGGTGAATACCGATTCTTCATTTATCATGCACCTGCCAGTTACGCCATTCCAGTCGTCAATTGCAGTCATTCCATCACAACATAGTATTTATTATGTTTTCGTTTATTTTAATGTGAATTCTTAAAACGAAATAATGAACACTTGGATGAGAAGGTATTGATAAAAATTATAAACGAACTTTCATTTGTTTCCTCATAAATTTTGTGGTTCCAGTGATATTCTTGAATTTTTTAATTATTCAAAAGATATAATCACTTTTATGCCGTAAGGTCCATAGTCGAAATTCGGTGATTAAGTACTTTTTTTCTGTTACCGGACGATGGATTTTGTTTGCTTTAATAATACGCACATGAACCAAAGTCCAAATGAAAACAAAGACTTTTATGTTTAGTAATGTAAAGTTTGCCTCGAGGTCATTTCTTTACTCGTAAAATGCAATTATCATTGAAGCTGATGGTTTTTTCTTCATTCAAATTTTAGGCCTAGTATGTCCCAGGGCACGGTGATGATTCAGGCACAAAATCGAGGACAGGAAAAGGATTTTACAGTAGCTACTCCTGAGGAATTCGTTCGTCGCTTCAACGGGAATAAAGTTATCAATAAGGTGAGGAAAAATTGAGAAGTGAAGCTTCTCAATTCGGATGAGGCTTTAATGTTGAGAATCAGTTTTTTGGAAATTTCTCGAAAACATGGAAATACGGATTTTTTGGGGACTTTCTCTGTACGTCTCGTGCCTTTCTTTTTTTATTTGGGAAGAGGTCCAGGAGAATTCTCGTTTCTCTACACTGTTTAGAAAAGAAGGGAAATTTCATAGACAATCTGATGGTAGTTTTCACAAGCGTAACAGAGAATTTGTTTCAATGGGAACACGGTTATGAAATTTCGAGTTTTACGTCAAATTCGAGGAAGTTCATGAGTCTTGAGTAGAAATAAGACGAGAATTTCACAACTTACTTGAATTTCCAATTGCATCTGAATACTCAGAACCAAAAAGACCGGAATTTTCATTTTTTTTCCGGATTTTTTAGTACATTTTATCAATTTTTTATGGAACAATTGAACTGAAATTTAGAGCTTTCACCTTTCTGGTAAAATTATTTGAAAATCCATTGAAAACTTAAATTTTCAATGATGAAATTTTCGTATAAATGTGATTTATTCAAAATTTTCGGGATTTAACACAGAAAATTTACACAAAATTTTTTAACAATGTATATAGAGATATCTGCTGAGTATCAATTCTAAAATAAGACCCGCTCATTTCTTTACTTTAGTGCATTCTGAAGTTCTCCGTTTCTTTTTCAGATATTGATAGCGAATAACGGTATAGCAGCGGTAAAATGTATGCGTTCAATACGAAGATGGTCTTACGAAATGTTCAAGAACGAGAGAGCAATAAGATTTGTTGTTATGGTGACGCCCGAGGACTTGAAAGCAAATGCAGAGTACATAAAGATGGCAGATCAGTATGTTCCAGTGCCTGGTGGATCGAATAACAATAATTATGCCAATGTTGAATTGATCGTTGACATTGCACTTCGTACTCAGGTTCAGGCAGTTTGGGCTGGCTGGGGCCATGCATCGGAGAATCCAAAATTACCGGAATTACTTCATAAAAATAATGTTTCATTTATTGGACCCTCTGAACGCGCTATGTGGGCATTGGGTGATAAAATAGCTTCTAGTATCGTAGCTCAAACAGCTGAAGTACCAACATTACCCTGGTCGGGATCAGAACTCAAGGCGCAATACAGCGGAAAGAAGATAAAAATATCTACGGAATTATTTAAGAAAGGATGTGTATCAACAGTTGAAGAATGTTTGGCTGCAGTAAATAAAATTGGTTTCCCCGTTATGGTAAAAGCTAGTGAAGGTGGTGGTGGTAAGGGAATACGTAAAGTTGAGAATGCCGAAGAATTGCCAGCACTATTTAGACAAGTTCAGACTGAAGTTCCTGGTTCACCAATATTTATTATGAAATTAGCAAAGTGTGCACGCCATTTGGAGGTACAATTGTTAGCTGATAATTTTGGTAATGCTATATCATTATTTGGACGTGATTGTTCAATTCAACGGAGGCATCAAAAAATCATTGAAGAGGCACCAGCTGTTGTTGCACAGCCCGAGGTATTCGAAGAGATGGAGAAAGCCGCTGTTAGATTAGCGAAAATGGTTGGCTACGTTAGTGCAGGAACAGTTGAGTATCTTTACGATACTTCGGGTCGTTATTATTTCCTAGAATTGAATCCAAGATTACAAGTAGAACATCCATGCACTGAAATGGTATCGGATGTCAATTTACCAGCCGCTCAACTACAAATCGCTATGGGTATAAGATTGCACAATATCAAAGATATTCGTTTACTTTATGGTGAGAGTCCATGGGGTGATAGTACAATTGATTTTGATCAGCCTACACATAAACCACAGCCATGGGGCCATGTTATAGCTGCTAGAATTACTAGTGAAAATCCTGATGAGGGATTTAAGCCGTCATCGGGTACAGTACAAGAATTAAACTTTCGTTCATCAAAAAATGTTTGGGGTTACTTTTCCGTTGGTGCATCTGGTGGTCTCCATGAATTTGCTGATTCACAATTTGGCCACTGTTTTTCATGGGGTGAGGACCGTAATCAGGCACGGGAGAATTTAGTTATTGCATTAAAAGAATTGAGTATAAGAGGTGATTTTCGCACAACTGTTGAATATCTTATTACGTTACTTGAAACTGAAAATTTTCAAGGAAACAACATCGATACTGCATGGTTGGATGCACTAATTGCTGAACGTGTGCGCAGTGATAAACCGGATTTATTACTCGCTGTTATAAGTGGTGCAATACATATAGCTGATCGTAATATTACGGCTGGATTTACGGGATTTCAAACGGCACTAGATAAAGGCCAAATACAAGCAAGCAATGATTTGAATAATGTTTGCGATGTGGAGCTTATTAATGATGGCTTTAAGTATAAAATACAGGCAGCTAAATGTGGACCTAACAGTTATTTTTTGGTGATGAATGGATCTTACAAAGAAGTTGAGATACATCGTTTATCAGATGGTGGAATTTTGCTTTCTTTGGATGGTGGTAGTTTTACAACTTATATGAAGGAAGAAGTTGATCGTTATCGAATTGTTATTGGTAATCAGACATGTATTTTCGAAAAGGATAATGATCCATCATTATTACGTGCACCTTCAGCTGGAAAGCTTGTTAATTTTTTGGTTGAAGACGGTGGTCACATTGAGGCAGGACAGGCTTACGCTGAAATTGAAGTGATGAAAATGATAATGACGGTAACAGCTAGTGAATCTGGTAGTGTATTCTATGTTAAACGTCCGGGTGCAGTTTTGGAGGGAGGCACTCTGATAGCACATCTTGAACTCGATGATCCTTCATTAGTAACAAAGGCTCAAGATTATACTGGACAATTTCCAGCACCAACAGTTCCAGCAGTCCCGGAGAAGCTCAATCTCCTGCATTCTAAGTATAGAACAGCTCTGGAGAATACTTTAGCTGGCTATTGTTTACCCGATCCATATCACTTGCCGCGACTTCGTGAACTCATTGAAAAATTCATGAATTCCCTCAGAGATCCTAGTTTACCGCTTCTCGAGTTGCAAGAAGTGATATCGACCATCTCCGGTAGAATACCGATTTCAGTTGAGAAGAAAATAAGAAAATTGATGACACTGTATGAGAGAAATATTACTTCAGTTTTGGCACAATTCCCAAGCCAACAAATTGCTGCTGTAATTGACAGTCATGCAGCAACATTGTCAAAGAGAGCAGAAAGAGATGTATTCTTCCTAACAACACAAGCTATTGTTCAATTAGTCCAGAGATATAGAAATGGTATAAGAGGACGTATGAAAACAGCCGTTCACGAATTATTGAGACAATATTATACAGTTGAAAGTCAATTTCAACAGGGACACTATGACAAATGTGTATCGGCTCTAATTCAAAAGTACAAAGATGATAAAGCAATGGTAACTAATACCATATTTAGTCATAATCACGTAACAAAGAAGAATGTACTTGTAACAATGCTGATCGACCATTTGTGGGCTAATGAACCAGGTTTAACTGATGAATTGGCGAGTACTCTGACGGAATTAACGAGTTTGAATCGTTCAGAACACAGCAGAGTTGCTTTAAGAGCAAGACAAGTACTTATCGCAGCTCATCAGCCAGCCTATGAACTTCGTCACAATCAAATGGAATCAATTTTCTTATCAGCAGTTGATATGTATGGCCATGATTTCCATCCTGAAAATCTTCAGAAGCTCATTCTATCGGAAACATCAATTTTCGATATTCTCCATGACTTTTTCTATCACAGTAATCGTGCAGTTTGCAATGCCGCATTGGAGGTTTATGTAAGAAGAGCCTATATAAGTTATGAATTAACTTGCCTTCAGCATTTAGAATTATCTGGTGAAATTCCACTCGTGCACTTTCAATTTTTACTGCCAATCAATCATCCAAATCGTCAGAATCAATCGCTCATTAACTACAGAACCGGAGCAATGGCAGCTTTCCAAAGTCTCGAAGAATTCAGCCAATATTGTGACGAAGTGTTGGATCTTCTTGAAGATCTTTCTTCACCGTCATCTGTTTCTGCCAAAGTTCTGGAAGCTGTAGACGCTGCGGGAAGTGAATCTCGTCACAGCACATCGATCAATGTCTCATTGAGTACAGCAGTTGAACCAGGAACAGCCGGTGAAGCTGGTGAAAAACCAGGTGAACCAGTCCACATATTATGTATAGCAGTTCAGGACAATGGTAATCAGGACGATGCAACAATGGCAAGATACTTTGGCGACTGGTGTAGTTCGAACAAAGAGGAATTGATATCGAGAGGTATACGTAGAATGACATTCGCTGCATTACAAAAACGTCAGTTCCCGAAATTCTTCACATTCCGACAACGAGATGGATTTGTTGAGGATAAAATCTATAGGCACTTGGAGCCAGGCACTGCATTCCAATTGGAATTGAATAGAATGAGAACTTATGATCTTGAAGCATTACCTACCTCAAACCAAAAGATGCATCTCTACTTGGGACAGGCGAAGGTTGCCAAAGGACAACAAGTTACGGATTATCGTTTCTTCATTCGCTCCATAGTACGTCACTCTGATCTCATAACTAAAGAAGCTAGTTTTGATTATCTCCATAATGAAGGTGAACGTGTCCTTCTCGAGGCAATGGATGAACTCGAGGTTGCATTCTCTCATCCTCTTGCAAAACGCACAGACTGCAATCATATTTTCCTCAATTTCGTGCCAACAGTGATAATGGATCCTGCTAGAATCGAGGAGAGCGTAACAAGTATGGTTTTGCGCTACGGCCCAAGACTTTGGAAGCTTCGTGTACGTCAGGCGGAAATTAAAATGATGATAAGACCAGCACCTGGTAAACCAACGTACAATGTTCGTCTCTGTATATCTAACGACAGTGGTTACAGCATAGATCTTCATCTTTACACAGAAACAACTGAGCAAAAAACTGGTATAATAAGATTTGAATCATACGGTTCAGTAACTTCTACTAATTGGAGGCCTGGACCGATGCATGGTTTGCCGATTTCTACACCATACTTGACCAAAGATTATCTGCAGGCGAAGAGATTCCAGGCACAGAGTGCTGGAACAACGTATGTTTATGATTTACCAGACATGTTTAGGCAACAGATACAGAAATCGTGGAAGAAATTCATTGAAGAGCGAACGGAATACCAGAAATTATCAGGCGATGGATCGTTAACTCCACAATTACCAGTCATGCCAAATCCTGTAATGGATTGTGTTGAATTGGTACTCGATGGTGATACATTGGTTGAACAGAAACGTTTGCCTGGTGAGAATGATGTTGGAATGGTTGCATGGAGAATGACACTTTACACACCGGAGTATCCATCTGGCCGTGAAATCATCCTAATTTCAAACGATTTAACTTATTTGATTGGTTCATTTGGAATTAAGGAGGACATGTTATTCTATCGTGCATCTGAACGTGCGAGACAATTGGGAATTCCGCGAGTTTACTTCTCAGCCAATGCAGGAGCAAGAATTGGCGTAGCTGAAGAGGTAAAACCGCTCTTCAGGATAGCATGGGAGGATGATGCAATGCCGGAGAAAGGCTTCAAGTACATTTACCTATTGCCTGATGATTACGCACGTTTATCAGCAATAAATTCAGTTAAAGCCTGTTTAATTGAGGACGGTGGTGAATCACGTTACAAAATAACTGATATAATCGGTAAAGATGATGG
>JABSMS010070018.1:0-20590 GCA_018902275.1 Aleiodes sp. PSUC_FEM 10030003
CCCCCCCCCCCTCGAGGATATAGTGTTCCTCCTTAATTATCAGAGTTTGCTATTTAATATGGGCTCTTATGTCATCATTAATGCGTTCACCCCTCACGGCTTGAAAATGCAAGACTCATATTGACTTTTCGATATTTATATAATTTGATTCAAAAAAAAATCTCTGTATAAAATTGGATGAAACTTCACCCGGTTTCTAATAATTGAAAAATGAGAAACCATAAATTTTGTTCGTCCCTGTCTAACACAGACAATTCTAGAGTTTGATTTCTCTCACACACTTCGTTTATTCGTACCTCGCCCCTGCGCTCCGCTTCATCGCTCGCCGCCTCCCTCGCCCAAGATTGATGTTCCCCCTTAGAGAAAAAAATAAGGTTTATATTAAATAATTTTTGACAAATTTGAAAGAAAATTAAGTTGGGTATTTCTATGTTTCCCAGATTTTCTTTGGTTTACCAATAAAACCATAGAACTGAACGAAATTCATCAATTCCATTATCTCTCAAGAGAGAAATTTCCGCAGCATAATCAATTATTCAATAAATTCTGATAAATCTGTCATTTGTGAAAGAAAAGAAAATGAATGGCACTTTATGACAGTAATTTCAGCAGTGAAAAAAATTTACAAAGCAAAAAATTCATGAGACAATTCTCTTTTTATCCTCATACTTCTCTTTTTTTACTCTCCTTTTTCTCCTTCCTGCAACCGCTTAATGAACTGAAGCGACTCGTAATTCTCTTTTTGCTTCCTTCACCACCATACATAGCTCCCGCATAAAATCACAGTGAAAGCAAATCATCTCCAATTACACTGTAATTGACATTATTTACTTGAAGAAAAACAAAATTAATAAGACAAAATTTTTCACAATCAGTCAACGTTGTTTCAATGAATAATTACGTAAATTGAGCTGAAAATGATATGCACTCGTTTCCGCATGATAGTGACAGTGTACATAATTAATCATGAATGCTGTTACAAATTTTCCCCACTTCCACTAGTTCTTAGAATAAATTCACTGAATTATTGAAAATAGAATCCCGCACAACGCTGCCTTCGCTTAAGTGCACAATAAATTCGCAGTTGAACTGAGAAATTTATTATATATTCTCAATTAATATCTATTTAAATTCAATGAAATTAATTCAACGATAATAATGCTCGGAGCGAAATGAGTTTCATAGGCTAGTCGGTTTTTGTGGAATAAATCCAAACTTATCGGAAATAGAATAATTTTCGTAATAACTCTTCTGTTGAGACACATTAAGGCTACAAAAGAGTGACTACAAACATTTCTCTATCTCATTCAGATTTCAAGATATATTAAATTTCACTTTGGTAGCAGTTTGGATAGAATATAGGCGCACTGCCGGGCGTGTCTCCCTTTATCATCACCCTGTAGCTTCAAAATTATCGTCCTCAATTTCCTACAAACCATGCCCGATCTCTTGCCATTTTTATTGGAAAATTTGTATTTTGAAAAAAAGAGGTTTCTGGATTTTCGAAATTTAGGAAATTTTATTCGATAGTCATGCAAATTTAAGTTGGAAAATCTCGTAATTCAATTTGTTTTGCATCATTACCGGAAGAATAAAGAAAATAAAAATTTCCAAAAAAAAGTTTTTTTTTTTCATTACTCGAAAATTATTATTTGGGCGAGGATCATATCGTCACCCTAGAGTCAAAAGGGCGAAAGTGTCATTTTTTAAAAATCAGCAAAAAAATGGCACTTACGCTCTTTTGATTCTACCGCGACGACGTGATTTTCCGCCTCGAATTTTCTTGCTTATTCACTAAAACCATAGGAATTGCGAAATTCCCGAAATTTGCCCTCAGAGAATTTCAAATTTCTCCACTTTTTAAATCGCTGCATCACAAATAAAATTTTAAATTCACGAGAATGAATCAAAAATTGTTGAATCGCAAAGTGAGAAATACACGATTGCCATGACAAGGCTGAACAAAATTTCATGACCAATAAAATTACGAATAGAAGTGGACAACTGAATTCGAAAATGGAATGAGATCAAACAGAAGATTATAATAACGGATAAAAAGCAACTGTCTGAAAATCTAAAAGCGATTAAGAAATTTTCAAGCAGATCGTTTTTGGAGCTCTCTTTTTCTCCGACAAAAAAGACTTCATCTCTGAATAAAATCGAACTATGATGTTTCACCATTGACTAATGAATGTGTTAACGGGGAAAATATCAATTGATTCAATAAACTTTTTATTTTTTTATTTAATTTTTTTAAAGTTATTTAATGTCGCGTTTCCGACAGCTGGGGAAATTGGCATAAAAAAAAGCTATCTTACAATAGATTTTGCTTTGATAGCGATTGAGATGATTCGTAAGATTTTTAAGATTTTCGAAGATGTTATTAACCCCCATAAAAAAAATGAACAGGGTAACATATTCACAGCGTTCTTCCATGTTACAATGATATGAACCGTAGTCACAACCCTCTGACTTTACATACATATAAGTGAAGTTTGGGGTTGATAAGAGCAGTTTAAGGGGCAATATATATGGATGAAGGATCGGTGAAAGATAACGGTCAAAAACCCTATTTAGACAATTCGTAAAATAAAAATCACACAGAAATTGGTTTTTGAGATATCTCAAGAATGATCGGGTGAAGATCGATTGAAATGTAACATTTTTCTCAGCAACAATTACCGTGACTTTCCAATGAGCATGATAAAATTCAGAGAAACCGGAAATTCCATAATCCCTAGAAGGAAAAGTTTTCCCCTAAAATTTGGAAATATTGCTCCTGAGACGCTCTCTCACAAGAATAAATAAATAACAGAAAGTTCGAAAGTTCATGAATAATAGGCATTAGGGTCAATTGAACTGTGGTATTTGTAATAAACTACGATTCAATTAAATGAAAGAGAGACCCCGTTTTGGTCTCATTAAATTCTATCGTCAAAGTGCCCACATACACGCGACACATTTTGTGCCCACTCCTTTATGATACAATCGCGAATGGTTTTTATTTTATAATAAAAAATAAAGTCTTAGGTAATATCATTTTATATTATTCGCTCGTCCACATTTTCATATGGATTGTCGCTTCGATTATTGCCCAGAAAATATGAATAAAAGATTTTCTATAAAAACAATGGGAAAAAGATAAAAGAATGGTTAAATTTATTAGGAAATTTTGGTCGATTATTTTTCAATCTCGAGTGGACAATATCCAGAACTTTATATTGAATTATGAGAATTATTCAACACTCACTTCAATTTTATCATGCAATAATTCATCTCTTTTTCCGTCTCGTTTTTTTTTTACGTAAAACCGTTGAGAGGAAGAGAGAATAAATGGGAAATGGATATAACGAAAAAAAAGCTATCGAAAAGCTTGGTACTTGGTTATCCTCATTGCCAATTTCCATGATCTATCGGTCAATTAAGTTGCCTTATAATGCCCAGTGGATTCGCCCCCTCCGTTCCCTATCTCAAGCATACAATTACACGTAGGCTCTCCCCTTTTTTGTTCTGTTTTTATCCTGGTGATTTCATATTATAACGCACGAAAACATTTGCGTGATGAACACAGTTTATACTAACGTGAAATGGCTTTGTGATTCTTTTTTCACTGCTTTCAAACCTTTCTGAGTTTTTTTCACTCATTTCAGTAGAGTCATTAGTGTTTGTTTTTATGGATTCTTCGATAGTTGTAAAGATAAGCTCTTTTATTAGAGAATTATTGAAGCGATTGAGTAGCAAATTGTTGAAAATTATGTTTTTTATGTTTCGTGAATATATTGGATTTGAGAGAATTCATGTAGTGACATGTTTTGTGAAGAGTAAAATTTCGTTCGATAGGGGCTTAAAGTATATACTCCCAAGGCTACTGGTTTTTGCGATATTTAAACATTACTCCAGCCGTAATTTTTACGGTTCGTTTTATCACTTGAATTTTACTTGAGCATCGGTGTTTATGGAGTATCGCAATACTTAGGAAAGATGAGACAATTTTTACTATCACCTTTTTTGAAGCAAAAGTAGAGCTGAGAAAAACGTTTCTTGAAAGATTTCGATGAACCTACTCTTGCTTCAGAGGTATGTGAAAAAGAATCTCCATGAAATTCGTAGTGAATCGGTAAAACGGTTTTTGTTCATTTCAATTTAGAATCAGTGTCGGGGAATATTGTAGAATTCAAAGGAGATGAACTTATAAGAGTACTTCTTAAAACAGTAGCTTTAGTTACAATTGCATAAAATAACACTTTTTTTGCAGAACTGAGGATCAGTATTTTTTGTAATACGTGCACGTAGAATTCGCTTTTTTATGCCTGTTGCTTTTTTTCGCCTCGTGCCGCCAACTTCACACTCATGAAAAACCCGTCGGACTTGTATCGAAATATACTATTACGGACTAATGCTAAAAAGTAGTAGGGAAAAGTGCTACTTTATGCACATTGCACAATCACAGAATAACGAACTTTACGTGCAGGCAGTATAAAAAAATAGTGTATTCCTATTACATTTTAAGATATTTTCTAAAAACTGATAGCCAAACAAAGTTGCGATGAATCGTTTTCTTAGCTCGCTACTGAAATAATCGAAATAATGAATTCAACTCTTAAGAAAGTATTTCGAGAAAATACATAAAAGATTTTGGTGATATTCTCAAGAAAAAAATTTAGTGCAAGAAAAGCGCAATATCGTTGAACATTAAAGGATTTTATACGTCAATTTTCCTTCATTTTTCTTTTTTGAATATTTTTCCTTGAAAATTGGAAAACACTAAAATGTACTAGCCAGAGAGTCGTAAAGCCACGTGGTTTTATCGAAGCCAGTGCGTTCATAAATTTTTCTGGGTAGATGGATGAAACGAATGACACTGCTACGAAGAGAAATAACTCGATGTTGACATGAGTGGAACATAAATAAAAAAAAAAGAGAGATAGGGATTTCTTTTTATTTCTTCAGGGTGAAGAGAATAAGGATTATGAGTTGACTTGGATGAAAGGAAAAGTATTCACAAGTTGTTTGATAGTATCTTTTCGGAGATATGTTTGAGTTTAGTGACACGATGTTTGTCCAGGGAATTTTTCCACTCTCAATGTCGAAGTGGTTTCGTTGACAATGTCCTTGGGATGTTTCATGAGAGAAGAGAAATAGAGAAGTGAAGAAAGGGTGAAAGAAAAAAAAGTTAAAAGGGGTTGAAGCACAAGACTAGTGTATTAAGTTTTCCCCAATGACGTCTAACCACGAGAGTCGTTAAACGTGAAGAAGCTTGGAAGCTCCTTTTTTTCCTACGTCTGGGCAGCTTCTTCTTTTTACCTTTTTCCTTCGTTCACTCTTTTCTTCTATCTAGTTCCAATTCCTCACGAGACAATTATTTCTCACGTGAAGCACATTTTTTGCTCACTAGATGGAGAGTTTCACTAGATGATTAGTAGCTTCTCAGGGAAAATCATCACTTTTTTTCTGAGAAAATTAAAAACAACCTTCTTCTTTCTTGATAAACTTTCTTCAGAGTTATTCAGAGTTTCTTTCTACTGGAAAATTCTGGGGGAATCGAAAAAAATATATAAATTTTTTTTCGAAGAAAACTTTTGCTCCCCATGTTCAGCACTAATGGGGCTAAAAGGGGATGTACTTATGATATTTCCCATCTGCAATTTCCCAGCAAATTCAATGGCACACACGATATCACACTTCAACTGTTCATTTCGATGATGGGTATAGAAATGAAATTACTCAGGAAAAAATTACTCTCGAGTTATAGTGAAATTGATGAATTTTTGAGACATGAAAAATTTCATTCGATAGCCTGGGAAATTTTCGTTGAAAAATATTATAGTTGAATCTATTTTGGATTGATAATTTTCATAGTAATGCAAATGATAGAATGATCAATCGATTGTGTTTTAAATATCCCGAAAATTATTAGCTTCAAAACGGATTGTATAATCGCTATTTTTCAACAGAAATTCCTGTTCGTTTTATTAAATGGACGCAATTTTGGGATTCCATCAACGCTATTGGTACTGAAAAAAATTTCAGTTTATGGTAATATTAATGTTTTTTTATTTTTCATTTATAGAATTTACCGCAAAAAAAACTGGAAGATAGTAAACAATAATTTTTTTAAAATGAACGTTTATAATACGACGAACAGAATGATAATTTCGAAAGCCTACGTGAGAGAGTTGGGCATTTTATGATATAATTTTTGGTCTGACTCAGTTCACTTGGAAAGTACAAGCGCGTGATGACGAAATGTAAGAAAAAAAATACTTGAACCACTTTCTTCCATAGATCATCTAACCGAGTCATTCATATTCTCTCATATTTATTATTATTATTTTTGTCCCATTTCGCTTGGTATTATAAACAAGTATTTATAAAGAATGTTGCATAAAATAAAAAAATGATTTTGACAGATATTACAAAATCCAGCGGTCATGTAATTGGTCAATCCTGGCTACTTTTAATTTAACTCAAATACCTATTTATGGTAAAAAAAAGAAACCGATAGAAATAGAATAATAAATGTAATCGATCGCTCAATCTAAAGTAACTTGTGCGAAGCACAAATAACTATGTCTTTAATAGAAACTCTGTCTCACTTCGGCCTTGAATTAAATTGCCATAGAATTATACAAAAAATCACCATTACTTTTATCTTCCCAAGCAATCAACATAATACCATTTATAGTTCAATGCATTTTGTAATGTGTATCCTCTCATTTTTTGGTAATAAATTCTTAAAATTTAGTCACCATCGATTAATAACCAGGGCCTAGAGTTGGTGTAACTAAAAGTATCGGCAGTCTAGCTGTTACCTTGGTTACGCGAATAAACAGTAAAAAAATGTCAAATACTCATGTGAATGACACATTGGCATTAATTCAAATTAAATTTATAAATTAATTGAATCAGTGAAGTGCGCGGATAACAATGAGTGCTCAAGTGGCGTTCGATTACTGAATCCAATTGTTCGTTCAATCGATGGCAGATGGATTGCGAATCGATAATAGTAAATTCTGGTGGTGCAAAAAATGATGTTATGTATGATCAGTAAAAAAATGGAGAACTTTTTGAATGCTTCATGGTTTTGACTGGATATCCTATCCGTTTGTTCTTCGATAGGACAAAAGAATTATTCAAGGAATCCCTTTTCTTAAATAGCTTTAAAACCGTTTGGCTTCGAGATAGATATCCGTCAAAAAAGCTTTTTAAACGAAATTTCATGAAGTATGAGAAAGTTCTCAGAATACATCGCCCGAAATCTAATATATTCAGAAATATTCGGAACCCAAATGCAAATTATTCTTGAATCTACGGGAAAAAGTTTTCTTTACGGTCAATTTATTCAAATGTCTTCAAAAGGAGCGGGCTGGTGAAATTCATCAAAGAACCTTTTTTAGGGAATCATGTGATTGAAAAAAAGCTCGTGTAAAATTTCTACGAAGTCTAACAGTAGTTGAGATATTTGCAAAACAATCTGTCCACTTTTTGAATTTGAAGTATAAATCCATACATGAGGAGAAAGCACTTTAAGAGAATTACAGAAAGTCTTTTTTTCTGAATGCGTAAATTTATAAAGCACAAAGTAATAATAAATCATTGAAAAATTCACGTGTATTAATATGCTTTACATGTCTCACATTACAATTTGCAGCATCTATAAAAGCATAAAGTAACATGAACGTGGATACAACTGGAATGAGTAGTTGCCAGGGAAGTCTTTCGTTTCTAATTTGTAACTCCCTGTAGTCAAACGACAAGCGATAAATTCTTAAAAGTCTGCATTCACTCATTCTCTCTTATTTCTCTCTCTTTCCCTTATTTTTTGTAGATTTATTATACATTTCTCCATCCAAATATTAATTACATCCATAAGTAATGTCATTTCCAATTTATTCCACCAAAAATAAATTTTAATCTCTTTTTTACCTTCATTTAATTCTCATTTACTAATAAAAATTATGAGATTATTCACGTACGTTCCATTTCTTCACTGATGAAATTTCAAAGAAAATAAACTTCCGTTGAAAGTTTATTTGCCGGAAGAAGTGATACAGTAGAAGGAAGAAAAGAAGAAGAAAAAGAGGAAAACGAAAAAAAATGTTGAAATCCTGAAAGAGAAATAAAAGAATAAAGTACTTGTGCTCACAGTGAAAATAAATTGAAGCGATCTCGGATTAACTCCCATGTTGATTGTCGCTCATCTGCGTCGTAATCCTTCTAGTTTTAAATTTCAAATGGAAATTGTTTTTTTATCTCGAAATAAAAAATATTTTTTTTTAACGATCCAATTTTCCAACTAATCTGATCTTCTGAGTCATTGACTTGCCTTTGACGAAAATTTTTATCTCATTAATTAAATTTACACTTGAACGACTTTCATCTGCCAATTAATACTTGAAAACTTTCCGTGACACTGGGACAAATTTTATCCAGTAATTTCATTTCTTTTAAAATTCTTATAAAATTTTATTGTTGAGAAAAATAAGAACTACTGGGAGAAGAAAAATCTGGCATTTTTTCCCGAACAGTTTCGGAAGAAATTTTCCAACCGCGTGCCAACTCCGGGATGAGAATGCAATGAGGTGAAATTTTACCGCTTAAAGCGAGGCAAAAACTGCCGAACCGAGCAGAACAGAGCAGTAAAAATCCGACTATATTGCGCAATATGACATATATATGTGAACAAAATATGGTGATCAGAGTTAGCTCCAATATCCATCCGGCAATTTACGAATAGGGTCGAGATTGACCGAATGTGCCATCAGAAACTAGTGCGGGGTGGAAAGGTTCACGTGATCCGTGCATATTCTACGTGCCTTGCCGGGGACTTCTTCTCCTACTTAGCGGGCAATCTCACAGTGAAACAGAAATTACCCGACCGCTGTTCAAAATTTCTTCCGCTTTCGGGTAATTTCTCCACGCATTCCCTGTAATTTTTCCGCAATTCTCAATTCAGCCGTGGATTGCTAACACAGTTGGGTAATTTTTGCTCTTTTTTTCTCTCCGTGTACGGAAAATTTTACAACCAAAACTTTCCTATCCTACTTAAATTCCAAGATATTCTATAATAACTTAATAATTGATTGAAGTTATTGTTATTTTGACAGCAATTACTTTCGAACATTTTAGAATCCAATGTTGATAATAATTTATTTTCAATTATTCTTTTTATTGAAAAATATTAGAGACACGGAAAGGGTGATCACGAAAAATTTCTCTCAGCTTTTTGAATAAGTCCCAAACACTGATTCCAGAGTCGCGTTGACTAATTATGTTTAACCACAATGATTCTTGAAGTTTTCAAAATGGTATTGAATCGTAATACTTCAAAACCTTCAAACTTATCGGATATGTCCCAATAGCTTTGTTGCGAAGGGGAGAAATTTTGCAGATTAAAAATCACGAGCGTGAAACGCGAGGGATTTTCCGCCAAACTTATCCCAATTGCTGTTACGCAGGGAAACTTGAGGGGAAACATCCGATTAATTTTGGAAGTCGAGGGGGATTTGTCGGATTCTCCTTTTCATTCGAATTTCCCTCAATGGGATACCAGAATTTGACGTTACGGTGGTAGAATCTACACATTTTTCATTATGCGATTACTTCATTTTTTGTTTATTGCTTATTTCTTTCCTCAGCAACTTCCCTGGGATGTTACCAAATTGTAATGATTTAGAATATTGTAGTTATATACAACGTGACGTCAAATACGGCAATCCTATTAGCTAAAATTTGAATAGAAATAATTATTTCTGAGTGCAAGAAGAAATCCGTTTATAACAAATAACGGATCATCATTCGTCACAATATTTATAACGTTATCGGATAATGATGACAACTTCAGGCTTGGAGCCTTCACATGAATACAGCATGAGGGTTCTTTTTCTATTGAATGCTGGTTTTTGTTCTTTTATTTGACTGAATTATTTAAAGGGAGAAGCGGATGAAAAACTCTTTATAAGAAATGCAGCCACAATAAAGAAGTCGATTAATCATTTTCATTTTTGGCATCATCCCGCAAACTATTGAACTGAAATTGATTGTATTATATCGTTTTCCGGCGGAAATGTTCCTTGCTATACATTGAAATGACTAAAGTTCAAAAAACTTATCAGCTATCACTGAAACTAACTCTCACGAAAAATGTTTATGAAATAATTTGAAAATTTCTTGAATGAAGAAGGAAAAGGAGAATTGATATTTTTATGAATTATTCCAGTCAATCGGTTACTGATATAGAAAGGAAAAGGGACAAAATTGACATTCGGGTCTTTCACCCCTTCGGGTGATGACACACTCGAGAGAGTATGAGAAATAGTGCGATAAAAGAGACTGGAGTTGGAGGGAGGGGGCTTGGAGACAAGGGATGATTTTTCTGTGATGAAAATACGTGGTTATAAGTTGGGGAACAAACTTGTATTTATGTTATATATGTCCTGAGTAGTAGGGGAGAAGAGTGAAGCCGTAACTATCGAAAATCGATGGGGGATATCTAGACGAAGGAAATGAGGCTATTTGGCCTTGGGTTATAGTCATCAATGGCATCAATGAATAATTTAGTCAATGGAGTACCTTATTTTGTTTCCATCTAACGTACCACACGTGGTTAAGAGGCTGATCGGTTCGTTCACTCAATGCCTCGGAGTAAACAGAATTTATGATCAAATGAAAATATAAGTCATTGTGTTGTGAATTCTTTTATCGTTTTTTTCTTCTATTTTCTTGATTTCTTTGTCGCAACTTCTCACATTTTTGCGTCCTTCGCGATTTCAAAATTGACAGAAAATTGAAGGTTTATTGATTGATTGACATGGTAACATGGTAAATCTCGAAATCTATGGAAGCTGGAGAAATTTTTGTGATCTTTCTTGAGGTAAAAATCAAACCCACAAAAAAAGTAATAAAAATTTCTTCATCCCTGTTACATTTCGAGATATTTCATAAAAACTGATCAAAAAGTGAAATTCCCCAATTTATTTTCTTCGCTTCACTATTGAACTGAAGAAATTAATTACATGTCTTTTTGCAGTTTTTCATTAGCACGTGAATTCAATTATAATGTGGGACTGATACAAGTTATGGTAGACCTCAAAACCTTCTCTTGAAAGTGTGTATGAAGAGAATTTTAAAAAACAAGCCGTTTTTTCTCCTGAGTGTCATACACAAAATCATACGACAAACCGTAAAAGTCGAAACGAATCAAAAAGTTTTGTTATTTGAAATCGAATAATCCAATTTCCTTTGAATTATTATTGGCAAAAATTCAATGGTATCCATCTGTTTCGATAAACGTTTTCTTCTATTCTATTGAATTTATTATTTCATCTCTTTTTTTGCTACTTCCTACCCTACAATATCGTCACACCAGACAACTCATCTGTAAACGAAAAAGACCACATTTAGGATGTCGTTTAGGAAAATATATACTCGTCTCCCCCAGACTACTTTAGTAGCTCATAAATTATCTCAAATCCTCCGATAAAATCAACCAAAAAGAAAAAAACGTCGTAAATTTTCTTACTAAAATTACGCAATTTGGTTCTTGAAAAAGAGCTAAAAAAATCAGAAGAACCTGCGATAATTTTCACTTAATTATCAGAACCAATAAAATTTCTTAAAATAAAACTGTCAAATATAACTAATTTAACCGCCTTGAGTAGAAACGAAGTTTTACATTAGTTATGATCTACGAGGACTCCATGAAATATCTCAGAATTTTCATTGAGAAAACTCCTGACCTCTCTTAAATCTCGAGACATTTCACAAAAAGTCATCTCAAAGTCAAAGTAAACTTAACTTTCCTCACCATTTCACTGTGGGAATATTTTTATTGATAAATCAATTATTTATATTTTTCTCAATTTCGTATTCTTTTCAATCTATGAAAAGCAACGAGATTTTCTCCTTTTCTAAGGACTGAATACAGAAAAATAATCGTTAGGATCCAGAAAAGAGAAGACGAAAAAGGTCGGAAATATAAAAATCTTCAGGGCGAAATAAAAGGTATATCTTTAAATGATTACGTGAATAGGGATATACAGGGAACTCGTGCAGGCACTCGTAAAAAAAAGAACACATCATGGTAAAGAAAAGGAGTGTTTTCCTCTTTTTTTTTGTTTCCAAGAAGAATAAAAGGAAAGTTTACATTCGTTGAGAGTTGGATCTTTATGACTTTTTTTCCCTATTATTTATTTATGTTTTTTTTATGTTTTTCTTCCTAACTTTTCTCCAATTGTATTCCAATTGTTCTTTGATTTGAGAAGAACTGTTAATTATAAAAATGCATTCATCATTTTGAATGGTTAAAATCTTTGAAAAATGAACAAAGTTGTTGTGGCCGATTTTTTTTTAGAATTATTGTGATCATTTATAAAACAGACGGGAAATGAATATTCTCACATTCGTTCGAGTTAGGAAAATACCGAAAGTGGAATTTATTTATCACGACATCGAGATTGGCTGCGAAATATCTGGTCAAGATTTCCTTGGCGAGATTCTTACACTGGAGAATGTTATGGAGAGAGAGAAATCGAGAGAGACCAAAACTTGCCCTCGAGTCGTGTCTTCCAGCTAGGAGTCCAAGCATTTTAAACTATACATTTACAGATGGAGACCAGAAAAAAAGGGAAAAACGTAATAAGAGATGAGAGGGGATACAACATATCACGAGCCAAGAGTATTCTGAAATCACCCTCTGGAATTTCAAATTGGTAAAATTCCATTCGTATTTTTATCCCCAACATACAAAAAAAATAAACCGGAAAAAGCATGTGAATTACGTGACAGGACGTTCAAAACTGATATTAATGTAATCCGGAACAATTTTATTTTTCAATTTGTGATGTGCTCGGGAGAAAATTGAATGCAAGAAACATTCATAGTGACATTCCTCTAAAACGTAAACACGATACTTACTTTTCATTGTTTGTGGTTTTTGAATTACTAGCGAAGCGGTAATGAAAGATGAATGAATTTTATTTTTATTTGAGTTTTCACGGAATATCCTACAATCCAAAATAGAGTACATTTGTATAAGGACCTTCTCTGTGGCTTTAATTTTTTCAATACGGAAAATCACCAAAATCGCTCCATTTTCCATTTTAGATATTTTATGGGAAGCGATCTGATACCGAAAGAGTATATTACCATACAAGTGCAGAAAAGTAATTGCTGAAAAGTGTGGTCATCTCGCCTTCGGCTCGGGCTGTTATTCCACGAGGTAGAAACTACTTTTTGCATGCGTATCGTGCAATGTTTTATAATAGTAGTGAAAGAAAGTATTTTTTGGAGCGTAGATCGTGCAGAAAAGTGTCCTTTTTCGTACTTGTTTCATAATCGACTTATTTAGTAACTTCACTTCGTCATTGAAACGCACATGAATTCAAAAAATTTGGAATTTCAATCTTCAGCTAAAATAATGAATTTTCTAAACAATTGATTTTTTTTAATTATTTAAAGAAAAATAAGAAAATTATCTTGAAAAGTTTGGAGGGAGATTCAGTTTACTCGAACTTTTTCATGTCTATTCCATTTTTAATATCCAAGTGTTGAATCTGAAACCACTAAATCAGCAGTAATGAAAGAACAACTGAGGAAAATAAGGAAAATTCATTCAATCGATGTGGAAAAAAATAATTAAATTAATGTGAAAAATACTAGAAAAATTACATTTAATTATAGTGCAATTACTCTTAACCCACTTCTCATTTATTTTCACCTGAGAGAAAAAATAGAAAAGAAATATAATCTAATTTAAGCCCATACCATTGATCAACATCTGTGACAAATTTGGTAACTAAAAAGCCACATTTTTCAAATTTCTGCAAGAATTGTTTTTCTCTCCATCCGACAAAAACAGTGAAAAAAAAATAATCCCATTAGAGTGACCATAAAAACGTCACGAAAATGCATTTCATGAAGTTACCTAATTATTTTCTTCCATTTTCAAGTGATTAATGCCTTCATCCTCCTTGAAAAGGCAATTCAATTTCCACTGAGCATTGAAATAGAGTGGGAAAAAAAGAAAATTAATAATAAATGTTGACTGTCACAAACTCTTGGTTGAGAAATATTTCAAATTTTGTTATTTGTTTTATTTACATAAAAACTTATTTTACTGCTACCGATCCTTTGGAAAAACAATTTAATTCGAGTTGAAACGTAAAAATTCTATGGAAGTGCATTTTATCTAGTTTTAACTCGAGTGTCAGCTGGATAAATCTCAGACACTGGTTTTCCTTTCCACAAGTTATAAGAATGAATCATCTTATTTTCTGTGAAATACTGAAGATCTAGATTCTCGCAGAATACATAAACCATGAGTTGCACACATAGTGTCATAATGCTAATTGTAAAATACATTAGAATCACTCACTTTTTTAAAATCTATTTATTGATATTAATGTAGAATGCATAACAAAAATCATAGTGAGATCATTATTTGTTTACAATTATGTTTTGTAGCATATCTTAGAACTCGAACGAGATGGAGAATTTTTTGTGGTTTTGATTCTGTTAAACACGAAGGTCATTTTCAACGAAACTCTCTGCTTGTCGTACACTTCAAGATATTTTATAAGAATCGATGTCAACGTGAAATTTACTTCAGTATTAGTAAGTTTGTTTTCATAAAATATAATAATGGATCTTGGAATTAAAGTGAGACGCAGAATAGTTTTACAGATCTTTTTTTCAACCTTCAGTTTTTCTCTGCAAAGAAATATCTCCCATAAATTCCAACTCATAGGACCATCAAATTCACTTATCTCATCTTACCACTCCGGATAAAAAATTATCGTCGAAATTTCGTGAATTATATATTTTCATTGGTTGAAAGCACATAAAAATCATTTATCATTCTGAGAAATCGATACATAAACTGCATTCTGTACAAAATGAACGTCATTTATTAGGAAAGTTCTCCGCAAATATTCGACAGAAAATGTCTTGCATTCGCTGTCCTTTTTCACTTACGTGTCCCTCCAACAAAGGCCCGTGTAACGTGCAACATCTTAACGCGGTCCCATCTTCAGTGAAAACAATCGTAATCATCAGGCAATTGAAAGTAATCTTTCTATGTTTCAATGCAGTGCACGAGAGCTGTTACAATCGAACTAGTATTTTTGTCACAAAAACATTTGATAGAATCATTCTAGTTTTCGAACAATTTCTTTTATTTTATTGATAGTAATGATTTTTCAGTTTCTAATTATTGCAAGAATGCTACCGGAGAGGTAGCGGTGTATTCAAACCCGAGCTGCAACAGTTTCCTTCCATGCAATGTACTTTTTCGAAATGAAAGAAGTTTTAATTTTTTGTAACAAATCATCAACTAAAGCCCGAAGATTCAAAATAATCATGAAATAGTTCATTACAGTATTTTATTAAAATGGTATATGATAATCAAATCATACCAGAAGATTATTGAATGAAGTAACAATGAAATCTGGCGGAAATTGTATTTCCCACACTTTAGCCATGAATTTTTTAGATTTTTTTGACAAATGTATCTATTTCTCCGTTAGAACTTCCACTGGTAATATTTCTGTAAATAATGAACATATCGAAAGATGAAATTCATCTCTTTCAAATAAAGGGCTATTTTCTTTTCAAAACTTCTCGGGTTTTTCGAAGTTTGTAAGCTTCCGTGAAAGAAATTGAATGACCGATGTGTTATTCGTTGTCTGGTAAAATAATTGTGATTGATTTCTTACTGAATCACTGCAAAAGTGATTTAGGAATTAATCGACATATATGGGATTGCTCAGAATCCATCGAGAGACTTTATTGTCATACACGAAATTCTCTACAATTGTTTCATTTTTCGAAGAGTCTTAAAAATTTTCCATATACCTGCTCGTTCCGATGATATTTTGAGAAGAATGGATACCAAATTTTCGGAATTATCTTCTTTCATGAGTGTGTTATTGAATTGCTGAATTGTAGAATCTAATTTTCTAATGAAATTGAATAATAGTATAAATGTAACATGCGTCTTTTTTAAAATAGATTTCACTTTTAATCTTCAATTAATAAGATGGAGAACACAAAATAAATTACGTGTTAGGAATAACACTTACCTTAGCCTTGGTCAAAATTCGTGTCTCTTTCGTTCACATTATTTTTTTTGCGTAGGAAGGCCAAACAACGGTCGTCTTACAAGGAGAACAAAAACGTCAATGGGACAGCTTTGTAATTCAATTAGTACACAAGAACAATACCCACGCAAGGACAAATACAATGATAAATTACTAAAAAATTTGGACTGTTACAAATGAATTTATTATGTCACATGATTTTTATGCACTCTGCTGTGAAAAATTCACGAATTTTTGGTCTTAGAATTGCAAAATTTTATGGAAAATTTCAGAACAATTTATATCCAAAATATTTCGAAAAACTATGAAAGCAATTTTTTTTCATGAAAAAGTACCCACCTTCGAAAAAAGCAATAGTGAGTTATTTTGTAAGTATAAAAGTTGAATTTTTCTACCAGAGAAAATTTTGATTCATTTATTGAGAAAGTTGCATAGTCCACAGAAGCTTGAGGTAAAAAAATGGCGAACCCTGAGAAAGCAAAGGAAGAATGAATGACTTGGAAAAGAGACTGAAACTTAACAGATCTCATCTTTCCAACATTTCAAATTTTTTGCTTTTTTTTCTGCTCTTCACTGAAAGCTTTATTCTTCCTCTCCGCTCGTTCCCACTGAACACGACGCGATAAGAGTTATGAATCACCCCACGAGTCAGCCCTCCTTTTACGCGAAGAATATCGATTAATCGTGACACCGAGCGATCAGTCTCGGTACTCTCTTTTATCCTCTTTCTTCACTTTTTTCTGTAGCTAAACCTACTGGAATAACTTAGTCATGGGTGTCAAATTCTAATTTTCTCGTACACTTGACAGTAATTGATTTTTTTAGTTGGAATTCTTTTGAGATTCTCCGATAAAGTATTCATTCATTAATTTGTTTTTTTAGCAGTGAGTTAACCGACAAAAAAATTGAGAAAATTTATTTAATTAAAGAAGAAAAAAAACGTTTTCTCGTTGAATCTTTAATGTTCCAAGCCACCCCAAAAATAATCTATTTATAAATGAGAGCTGTTGTCGCAACAAAACTTTTGCCCCAAAGAGATAAAAAAGAAAAACTTTATAATTTTATTTTTCATTTCTTCGGAGACAAGTAAGACTCTGGATCGGATAAAACTGTCAGTGCAGAGTCTATTAGGGCTTGCAAGCCGTAGCAATCTGTCTCAGTTGCACGTCGAAGGGATAACAACCAGCCGGCGCCGCGTGACATCATCGAAAAAAAATCTCTCAAGCTTCTCTGCTTTACTCCTCATTTAATTCTCATTTTTCTTTTCTTCCTTTTTTAATTTCTTTACAACAATACATTTTGGACGCATTTTTCGATATTATTCTGTCCTACTTTCTCCTCAATTAACATTTTAATTGATGAAAGTTAATGAATTGAAGACAAAGAGAAAAGTCGATTAATGATTTAAGTGATTATGAAATATCCCAAAATCAATAGGAAGTGGTGAAATTTTTCTGACGACTTTTCTTGTAGAGGCTAATCAGAGCTAGAAAAAAGTAATCACAAATTTTTCTTCATCTCCTTGTCGATTCTGGAACATTTTATAACAAATGCATTATTAATCGAAGCAAATTTCACTTCAAAATGGTTTTTCAGAGCATATTCCAAAAGTTAATTCGATCATTTAGTGTCAATTCAACAGAAAATCCCGGGAAATTTCTGCTAAAAAATGATATAGTGTAATCCACTTTATATAATGATTTACAAGATATTTCACAAGTAATTTCCATTATTTACGTTATATCGGTTTCTTACTTTCTTTTTTTCATTCAAATTCGAAGCCCAGATTCAGAAACCCAACGGAGCCTAATTTACAATACATTTACCGTTGCAGATGAACACAGAAAAACAAATGATGAAATCAAATATGAAGCATAAGAGCATACGAACATACAAGTAAATGAAAAAGTAGTATAAAATCAAAGCGTAGGGTGCGTCATACAGTGTTTGAACTCGTCCAGTAATTGAACTATTTAACTTATTTATCCTGAAAAAATAGTCAAGAGGTAACACTCTAAGATTTTGGAACAATCGTCTTCTTTTTTGCTTAAACAATACTTTAGGCTCCTGAAAACATCTCATTCGTCAAATGTACGTTGTGGGCCTCGTAGATTAGAGTTAAAACAAAATTTCCAAAGATTTAAATACTTATATAACTTCAAACGCTTTTCCTCGAAATTAATTTTTCCATACTGCGCGGAAACGCTACTCGAAAATCACTCGATGCTTTCAAATTTTGAGTGTAGCTTCACAATCATATTATCTAAAGAAGTACATAGCCATTTTTGGATTCGGAGTATTGCATACGTAGTAAAAATCATTAAGCTTTGTAGTTGATATTTCGATAGGTGAAAACAACAGTGCAAACATTACCATGACTAGATCAGTAATCTTAAAGTTCCTCTACTCTCAGCATCATGAAGATATGTCTATTTGAGCCACAAGTATTTGTTTATTTTATTTTTCTCTTTTCATTTTACAAAATCTTTCCCTTTTTCACTGAGAAATTATAATTAATAATTTATCGTCATCTTTTCTTGTACGAAATTCGTATGGTTTGATTCGTTCCATTAGATGATCACGTCGAATTTTCATTCTAAAGTTACCATTAATAAAACGAAATTGTTGAGGTCTTCTTCAACTACAATTTTATACTACTTAATCCTATTTTTCTCTCTGTGTGGACCATTCACCCTAGTAGTAATTTCGAAAATTCCAAAATAGGTCACTCGAATCATTTGGAGTAAATTCCAAAATATAACCAATCTGAATAACGACAAATTGGTAAAATAATGAATACAATGAATTTAAAGGATTAAAAGGCAGCATGCAATGGATATTATAAAGAGATGGACACAGGAAAATACTATGATGCTTCAGCAATTTCCTGATTTATTGAATAATTGAAACAAAGTTTTCTGAAAATCGGTAAAGATTGTAGTAATTTCTGGAAGCAATTGATTCCAAAAGTTCATCGCTGAAATGGCAAAAGATCTATGATACATTGTAAGTCTCGCTGGATGGACGAATAAAGTATCGTACGATGCTTGGAAACTATGAGAGCAAAGTTAATTCTATTATAGTATTTTCCAGCGCATATTTTCCTGGCTGTTCAATAAATTCACTGGATTTTTCGAAATCTATCAATTTGGTTATAAGAATTACGTCAAGAAATTATGAATAAAGTAACTTTTTTTTCATTTATTTTTATACTTCATTGCATTTATACGGTAAAATTCTGATAAAGATGTTCACTCGAGAACTTAACGTGTGAAGGCTCGTTAACCTCGGGAACATTATAATGCACAACACGCCTGGCTGTGGAAGAAATTGTTTTTCCTTTTTTTATTCACCGCTCAGTCATTGCGACACACATTACACAGAAGTCCGCAACAGGATTTGTCTTTATTTTCATTTTCTTTGATTTGCAATTTCAAAGAATTGCACGTCTATAGAGCGGCACTTTTCTAAACGATAAATTAATGAAAGAAAGAAAAAAAAATGGAATTAAATGAAGAAGTTTTGATGAAGGAAGAGAAAAGCTCAGAAATTAATATATTGGAGAGGAGATAAATCAGAAAAAAAAGAAGAAGAATCTGTTTGGAGAAGAGAGATAAGGAAGTTGGTAATATTTCTTCTTATGACACTCATCCCTCACCCAGTCACTTGAACGTTATACAACCATAAAAGGACTCACTAAATCCACAAGTAAACCCAGTAGCATCATCATCGTCAACCTTTTCGTGATCCCAACGTATAAAAATTATTTTTCTCAAGAAAAATCACTTTTGCCATCTGGTCTCTAACTGTTTCATTGAAAAAAATAAGAATAAGATAGAGAAGTCGTAGAAATTTTTCGAGAGTATGATTTCTTTAGATATTTTTAATTCACGGGGAAAAAAATAATTAGTAATTTTTTGTGAAAATGAATTTTTTATTGATCGGAAGCGAAGAGTATAACATTCTGCTCCTCCGCAGTTTTAATTTTTTCGTGAATATCTTTGATTTTAATTGCCTCAGCGTATTGCGGCAAATGAAAGCTATTGAAAGCTTCTACAATTTTCAATGAAAATAAATAAATTGTAAACAAATTTTCTACTGAGAACAATACGGGCCCGTTCTGTCAGAGGATCCAGCCCCCCCCCCATTTTTCTAGTTAGTTCGGAACTGAAAAAGAACGTGCATTCCATTTTCTATTAGAATATCTCGGAATGTAAAAAAAAATAAAAAAATTCTCATGAGGACAGACCTGGTAGCTCTACTTTTCTTAAAGAGAAAAGTTCTTCATAAAAAATTCGCTATCTCAATTATTTATTGAGATATTTCATCACAATTGATCCTAGAATAACATCGACTTATCCCCTTCACACACTCCACTATTAAATCATCTTTCATGTTACACTGCGCAAGCAAACTCATCACTCATTGAAAGATACCCGTATGGAAATAAATATATTTTGAAAAATATAAAAAATTTATATTTCTTTGAAAAT